>OZ023166.1:18228584-18483584 GCA_963678695.2 Diplodus puntazzo
ATAAACCTGCGTCTCGGAAAGTCTTTTAACAGCTTCATTCACTCTATATTTCAGACATCTAAAGTCTACCTTCTTTTTCCCTTTGTCATTAGTGCTTGTGTGTGTATTATTGTTTTTGTAGAGCACTTTGACCTGCTTTAATATGAGATTTTGCCCGAAAAGCCGGAGTCAGTGATCTAATACACAGCCATCAAGGTAAAAAACACAGAAGCTTTCAAACTGTAGGAATAAAATCTTTAAAACGGAGTATTAAAGGTTAGAAAAATAGAATAACATTCGATTCAAGGGGTCATTTATTTGTCATGCTACAACACAGGGTTATAAATAACAATGCAAGTTGTAGTTCCTTGACATTTTCGACAGACTTAATCTTAACGCAACTTAGCTGCCGTTAGCCAGTTAGCTCTGGTAGCTCTGCAGCTCAGCAGGGGTGAGGTTATCTCTGTAATACATGAACGTCATTGTCATTATTAGTTGTCGTTATTTTGTCACATTCCCGTTGATAATTTTACTTCATTTTTTCACCTAAAATTCATACCTATTGCACCTTTAACTTGAGTACCTTAACGTAGCCATGTGCCTTGAAATTTGGCGGTGAACTCTTTATAGTATTATATTGCATGTTTTACATATACACAGATTGTTGCATGGACCTTTGAAAAGAAAAAAAAGTTTCCTTTGTTTATCAGGAACACGAAAACGTGCCAGATATAACTACAAAGCTGACTTTCGTTGATACAATTAAAGGGAACACACACACACACACAACAAAAAAGCAGACATCAAAACATGTACAGTAGAGCACAACATAAATTACGAGGTTCACGACGGTACCTATAACTGTTTAAATTCACTGTAATTTAGTAGAAATTACCGCTCTACGACTATTATAAACTCAGGTTTCACTTCTACCGTGTGCCTCGTTGGGAGACTGTGGCATGACAACATTTGGGAAACCCTGCTCTTGGAGACATACGAAAACTAATTGCCGGTCACTTCCCTGAAACTCCTGTGTACTTGGTGACGCTGCCTGAACTTAAAAGCGTATGTGGTCGACATAAACAAGGCCTGTTTTTATTTATTTTTTTTTTTTCAAAAAGAGTTACACATGAAGCAGGCGGGAAGAGACAGAAAGAGAGGGAGTGTGTTTGGTCGTGACATCAGACTTCCTCACCCACCACAATAGAGCTGAAAGCTGCCTCTACAGTGAGGAGGCAGGAATGTGCTAACTCCCCAACAACAGGGCCGATTCATCGCCAGAGGAGGGTTTAAGCGGGACCACCGTCGTCAGCTGGAGGCCTGTTTGAGTGTATATGTGATCATCTAGACCTCCTGATCCAACAGAAACCTCACTTCACCTGTTACGTGTTCGATTAGTTGTTACGTTTTCTGTATTCCTTGGTCATCTGTTACAGGAAGGCGAATGTCTTTAGATTATGGACTGATATTCTGTCAAAAAATGAAGTTTGAAGAAATCAATGACAGACAACATTAATAGTTTTCGAACATTTTCTGACAATGAACTGATTCATCAAGAGATTTAACTTGACATAATGTTGTATTTGCTACAATATTTTATTCTGAACTAGATTAATCTATGGTGTAATCCCATCAATCCAATCAATTCTTCTCATAAAGATCCCCAAACAAACAACAAAACGGCAAAAATAAACGCATTTTCTTGACTTAAAAATCTGCAGCGCTGCACATCCCTGAATCAAAAGAATGAAGTGTGTGTTGTTGCTTGTACATGATGATCTAATGTGTCCAATGTGATTAAATGATTTAGGAGGAGCTAGATTATGTACACATTAATATCGTATATGTATAATAATTTCTTATCAATACTTATCAACATTTTTAAATATCACCATTATCGTCACTATCTGTGGCCACACGCAGCGAGATAAGGATATTTATGGCAGAAGGCGGTGTTGCTCATACCGTTTTTGTCCACAGGGGGCGCCAGAATCAACAAGAAATAAGATTTCCTTGTAGCTGCTTTGGGATGAAAAGATTCATCAAAGCAGCTTTAAACTCATCTTATTGTGTGATGATGTTCGGTTCACTTGTGGAGCGAAACTTCATTAAAAATCTGTGATTAATTCTTGACTCATCCAGAAAAAGTGAGAGAAAAAAGTCTGTTTGCTCATCAATGGGTCATGCCGGGCGAAATGTATTTACAAAGCACATTTAGCAATCACTCAGAAAAGAAATTAATATTGTTGACTGAGTGATAAAAAAACAATACAGGACCTTCAGGTAAGAGGTTTTGTGATAGTGCCTTTGTTAACCTTAAGCTTGAATCTTAAATTTGACCATGTGAAGTGCGTTTATTCACACCACACAGCATTTCATGTCCTTTCACTCTGTGATTATTTGCATGCTGCACCGTAAAAAAGCTTTTGTTCTTGCTGATAGCCATCGACAGACGATATATTCAAAGCTCGATTTCTCTATAGAGGAAAAGGCACACAGGCGGTGGTTTCATGAAATAATTTGCTTAAATTTGGATGACATTTTCACACCTTCCTTGGAGGAAGAAAAGGATGAAGACAGACTTTTGTATGTTTTGCTAATACCATGCATTCACTGGGTCAGATAACGTGATGAAGAGTCAAACTCCCATCTCGGCCTGATAACACACAGTCTAAAGGTTGGAGTCCGACTCACTGCTGAGCTTTCTGCACATTTGTGTCAAGTAAGCGCTCTAAATATTGCGCTCATGATGAGTTGATCTTTGGATCTTGGAGTTACACAAAGCAGGCACAGTTTGACCTTTGCAGAGAGTGACAGGTCCTCATCCAAACAGAAGGATTTCATGGAATCGTCTCCTCTCTGGGTGTGAGAGCCCAGCGAGAGGAGCTCGGTTTAAATCTGGAGAACATGGATGATCTCACTCGCTAACAATGTGTGCTGCTACATCCTCTCTGGCAGCAGAGCTTCCTCTGAAATAACGCTCTCCATTCTCCTTTCATACGATTCTTCATCATAAAACAGTCGCACATTAAACCAGGGCTGCAGCTGCACTTAACAGGAGGACACAGAGGCGAATTTAGAGAAGCTGTTTAGTGTAAGTTGTGGCGTTGCAAAGGCCGACTCTGTTCTTCTTTGTACCTAACATCATTAAAATGTGAAGATTTAAGGTAAAGAAAATGCAAATAATCCAGTGGTTAATTCAGTTTGCTCGTGAGGGGAGGTGTTTCAGACAAGATTTCAGGAAATAAATGTAGGAAAAACCAAGAGGATAAGATCATTTCGTGCTTTGTTGTAAAAAGAGCACAAAAGTCACACTTGATCTTGTTAGAATATGAATTCAGTGAGTGTGAAAGTTGTCCATATCTACCAGTAGTTATGTTTCTGTTTGTTTTTTTTTGTTTGTATTTTCGATTACTGATCAAATAAATTAAGATATGTACTACTTTGGCTCTGATGCAGAATTTAACTAGCAAAGTAACTAGTAACTAAAGTAACCAAATAAATGCAGTGAGTTAAAAGAACAATATATGCCCCATATATCCAATGTAGTGGAATAGAAGTGTAAAGTAGCAGGAAAATGGAAAAAAGTTCATTGCAAGTACCTCAAGATTAGAAACACGAGTAAAGAACAAGTACCTCAAAGTTACACTTAATTACAGACCTTGAGTAATTGCAGTGTTGGAAAAAGAACCCAATAGTCATATTTGTGTAAAAAACAGAAATCAAATATAAAATTGGTCAAAGTGACCCATCCATACGAACAGTAGTCGAGTAGCAGTCTGACATTAAATGTGCCTAAGTATCAAAATAAGTAAAACTAAAAGTGTAGATACATGTTTTGTTGTTAAAATTAGTTTAGACTTTTAACTAAATGTATCAAATAAATGTAGTTAAGTACAATGTTTGCCTCCAAAATGCAGTGAAAAATGGAAATGTTCAAGTAAAGTTCACGTACCTTAAAATCATAGTGAAGTACACAAGTAAATATCGTAAGTTACACTCCACTCACTGATAGTGTGTACATGTTTGCTGTCTGGTCTCATTTTCTTAGACGGGTGGGGTTACATTGGGGGGTCCTGTTGTGCTGTGTCAATGTATTGATCAGTGTCTGTCTAGGTCCCTGCACAAACACACACACACACACACACACACACACACACACACACACACACACACACACACACACACACACACCATAATAACATACTTTCATGATATAGACTAACATGACTCAAACACCCTGTGTGGATGATTACATTCCACATACAGAGAGATTGTGAGCATGAACCTGTCTGAGCTGTGACACAGCAGGTCAGATGTAGATGAGGTGTGTTGTCTTACCTCCTGTTGCTCTCTGAGACTCTGGTCGAGGATCCAAACATCACACAGCGGCGGCTGCGGTGTGTCTCTCCTCTCTGCATCCCATCAACTGTCAGGACGAGGCTCTCCTCCTCCGGATCAGAGGAGAGGGTGTGTCTCCCTCCCTCCCAGAGGAATGTGGAAGTACGACTTCCACTGTGTGTGTGTGTGCGTGTGTGTGTGTGTGTGCGTGCGTGTGTGTGTGTGTGTGTGTGTGTGTGTGTGTGTGCGTGCGTGCGTCTGTGGGAGGGTGTTAATGCTGTTTATTAATACAAAGAGTTCAGTTAAAGCGTGTCTATCTCCGGCTGAACACACAGATCAGACCCTCACATAGTGCAGGACTGAGGTGACCTGACCTGCTGCAGCGCTGTGGCCGCAGAGCGCCCCCTGGTGGCTGAAGGAGCTCTGCACCAAACTTTGCGCTGTGTAACCCAAGCGAGTACTCGAGTAAATTATATCGTGTTCAACTACTACTTTGGTGACAGTACTTGTGTTATAGGATCTGATGTTAATGCGTGTAATCTCCAAGGTAACTAGTATCTAAAGTAATCAAACATGTGTAGTGGAGTAAAAAGTACAACATTTGCCTCCAAAATGTAGCAGAGTGAAAGAATAAAACAGAACAAAATTAAAATACTCAAGTAAAGTACAAGCTCCTCAAAATTGCAGTAAAGTTCAGTGCTTGAGCAAATCTACTTAGTTACATTCCGCCAGTGGAAACAGCTAACAGAAAACTAAACATTAGTATTATTTGTGTAATTGAGATGGTTAGAAAACACTTCCCCTCTATTTTACTTGTTATTGATGACATTATCCTAATTTATCAGTGTATTTAACATGGAAAGTAACTGAGGACAGTCTATCTATCTATCTATCTATCTATCTATCTATCTATCTATCTATCTATCTATCTATCTTATACTTTGGTCATTTTATGTTAAATGACCATTCTCTTCAAGACCTCTGTCTTCTGTTCTACATGTATGACCAGTAGACGGCGGTATTAACCAGGTTTTAACAAGCTCATAACACCCAAGACAAGTCGGTGTCCTGCAGGTGAGTTGGGGCGGGAAAACCTCTTACGCAGGGAAGCAGTACTGAAAACGCTGCTCTAATCATTGAGTGGTTGCCACTTTTCTTTGACATACATGATATTAAACTGATATCTTTGGGTTTTGGACTGATTTCCCTGTGAAAACAAACATTTTGAAGACGCCATCCCGGCCACTTGGAACTGATGAGGACAGAAAATAAACAAGAATTGGGTGAAGCCTTTTAAACTAACATGCACAGATGTATACAAACAGATTTTTTATTTAGATATAAAAGGCAGGTGCATTTTTATCCGGTCTATATACACTGTTCAATGAAAAATAATAAGAAAATCTCTGAATTGCTACAAAATCAGTGTAAACATTTGTCTGGATGGTCATCTTCTTGAAAAGAGTGCAGAGAAGTTATTGTAAACAATGCACGCCCCCCCCCCCCCCGAATATAACACTGATAGAAACTGTACAACACACATGTAAAGGCACTGTGCAGAAGCAACCAAAGAAACAATATAAAAAGAGGAGATTATGCTGCTGTCTTGATTGTTAGATTACACATATTAAAGACCTTTTTGTCGCCACCTCTCAGTCCACCGCAGACAAATCATAAATGGTACATTTTAGTGCAGTTGTTTTGTTTTGTGTGTCAGTCATTAGTCCGAGGAGTCGTCCGCACATTCAAACACTTGGTGGCAGCACTGCTACAGTTTACGCTCCGGCCTGCTGCAGATCCCTCCTGAGCAGCTGGGAATTGTCGATTAAAAAGCAGTTGGAGGTTTCTCATCGACACTTTGGCTCTAAAGGTAATTTACCTGCTGGTAAACACAACTTAAAGGGAATAGTTTGACTTTTTGGCAAATACTCTTACTTGCTTTCTTGCATAGAGTCTGATGTTGACCACCAGACTCAAAGCGTTCTGTACTTCTGAAGGGGATACATTTAACTCATTATTAAATATGTTTACATTTTATTAATTATAGCCGGTACAAGCTTTACATGCAAGCTTTTCTGTTTCTCATTGTGTGAAAAACATTTGCTGCTATCCTTGTCTTATTCCATTTTCCTTTTTTAATTGAATCTTTAAAATTTATGCTTTCAGTTTGAGCTTTGCCATTAAAGCTTTTGCATTTTTAAATGTCACTTGAATTAGCTTTTTCATTGTCTTCATCCTTTTTGTGTTTAATTACAGTCTGATTATTCCTCACAGTATAATAAATTCAATAAAAACTATACATTTCTCTATTTACCCTCACCTGTTTCTACTCTTTGTGCTGAGCTAAGGTAGTTGTCTTTTGGCTGCAGCCATATTTTCAGACGGACATGTAAGTGGCATCATCAAACTCTTTGGAAGAAAACAATTAATTATTCTTTCCTCTTTTGCTTGGACTGCTAAATACAAATCATCCATTACAACATAATGGCTCCCAAACGTTTTGGCTTGTGACACCTTAAAATGCTGAATAAACTTTTCCGGTTTTTCATACAAAAAGAAACATTTCGAGAAATGTCAAACAAAAATTAATTCAATTTGTGAAGCAGAACATGTTGTTTTGGTCTTTGGTATCTTCATCATCGTGTTTCAACCTTACCAGATGTATTTAGATTGGGAGCCACAACATTACAAGATCCGTTCTGACAGGTATTGTGGGTTTTTAACATGTCTTGGACGCGGAAGCTGCTGTGGGGGCAGAATTAAACTCACTGGCTAAGTTCACTGACAGAAGCAGAGCCAGCTATCGGACTTTCTGAATAGATCAAACCAGCAAATCACAGATCACAATGGTCTGCTCATCTCTGAATGAAAAGTCACTCATACTTACATTCATAATTTGACCAGATTTCCACTTTTGGCCGTTCATGTTTGCCAGTTTGCCCGCAGCTCTGCTTCGAGTCAATTGTGCACTTTGGTTTGTACAGTCAAAAACCCCCACCGACATATTTTCACATCTGTTAAGGATAAGAACAATTCTTCCAACTCCAGCCTTGAATATGCAGTATATTGCTGTGATTGTCTCCCGCCACACGTCATACACGCTTAGTCCGCAGGCAAAACACAGTGACTGATTCAGGTTTTTTTTGGTTTCTGTGTGTCCATCATGAGTCCAGGTAGATGGAGAAGATCTGGTTGAGGCAGCGGTCGACGCCTCCTGCCTGGAAGAGGAAGCTGTCGTCTGAACAGGGAGACATGGAGTAACCGCCCCCCGCCTGGCCCTGCAGGTCCTGCAACAAGTCAAACCCTGAGAAGAGACAAGGAGGATAAGTAATATATTATTTCAAAGTAGTTCCTTTATTTTCCGTTTGAATATTTTTTGTTTGTTTCTTTTATTTTTTTGCATCTAGAAATTGTGATTTGTATGTCTTTTTTTATTTGAAAACAATTCTATTTGCACTATACAGTAAATACTATAAAAATATCAAAGTGCTTAATCAATGGAGAAACTGTGCCTTTAAACAAGGTGTCAGGACTTCCGTACAGTCGTGAGATCACAACTATACAGTCGCCGCCCTCAGTGGGTTCAAAAAAACACTGACAGAGCTGATGTGGAAATCACAGTGATCGGTGCCTGCTCGGGCCTGTGATGGCTGACCAATCAGAGCAGACTGGGCTTTTACAGAAGGGGGCCTTAAAGAGACAGGGGCTGTCTGGAAACAGGGCAGTGCTAACAAGACTGATGTGAGACAGGTGTGTGGGAAAAATCAGTCTGGGGTGGAGCCAAGAAACACAGGAGGGAGACAGAACACTGGGAACACGGGTGAGCAGGAAGTAAAGGGGTTACAAGACACAAGAGGATATAACTTCAGAATAAAACAGGAAATTAACAAACAAAGAAAATCCATACCATGGTAACAAAAATGAGCCTAGAAAAGAATGATTTTGTACAAAGTGATGTTCGACCACGACAGACATCAAAAGTTGTTACAGCTGTTCCAAACAGCCACACACAAAGGAGGCGTGAAAACATTGTCATCATAGAGAGAAGCGGGGTGCGATATTGGTTAAACGTGGGAATAACTGAGCATATCTTCAAACAATTTCTCCTGTAAGGCGTTCTGTAGCACAAAGTTTTGAAAGGCGTGGTGTCAGACACTCTTCAACCATGTGACAAGTGTCGTCCTTACTTCTATCTTACCTGTAGAATGAGCGGCGGTGGGGTTTGTGAAGTAACTGGCTGGTTCAAAGCCTCCATCACTGACTGGTTGAACCACCTTTCCTTCCCCATACACACATCCTTGGAGAACCACAGAGGAAATGATGAAACACCAAACACCGGCAGTAGACAATTATACAGATTTGATGAGTCTGATGACACCGTCAGTACCTTGCTGCTGCTGCTGCTGCTGTGTGAATACTTGTTGGTGGCTGTAGGTCTTGTGGTAGCCCTGCAGCTGGATGTCCGCTCTGTCCGATGATGTGCTCACTGGGTTGAACGACGATGTTGGTCTGTTCCTGTTGTTGATTAAAAAAAACACATTGCTGAATTAGTCAGTACCCCAACATATTAACTTTACTGCCTCCACTAAGTATCTTATGCTTTCACCTGTGTCTGTTTCATGGTGGGTTGGTTTGTCAGCAGGATTACACAAAACCTTCTGAATAGATTTCCACACAATTTAGATGGAGGATGGGTCTCAGCTCGGAATAGACCCCATTAACCTCTGATGCAGATCCTGATGAAGGGACAGATCCTAAAATATTATCTCACTTTCTTTAACATTGCGAGATAGACTGACTGAAAGGTGGATTGTTTGGCCTTGGTGGAGGTATACATTACTGGCTTAAATGAGTGTCATTCTACTTCATTCATGTTTTAGGAAATGGGAATGGATCAAACAGCATGTCACACCCTAGAGTTAGCTTCAAACGTTAGCATATTAGGCTAACTAGCTAACAGTGGCACAAAGCACTACTAACGGTAGCACATCTATTGTGTAGTAAGTCACGACAATGTGAGTTAGCATTAGCACTTCTTTCCTCCTTGGATTTGGGAAAGTTACTACCCTAGACAAACTTGTTATCTGTTGGCAGGCCTCTCATTTCAAAAGGAATCATCTTAAAAAACGAAAATGTCTAGTATGGGTGGCATTGAACCACTTTAACAAACATTTGGATAGCTAGCTAGCTGTAGCTAATTCCAGTCACCAAAATTCCCCTCAGTCCTTGTGCTCAGCTAAGCTAACCAGCTGCTGGCTGTAGCTTCATATTTACCCATACAGTAATAACATAGTATTAGTCATCTCATCTAACCTCACTTTTACAAAAAAATGTGAATAAGCCAATTGTAGACATAAAAACACTGACTTGGTTTATTTATATTGATAGTTTAACAGCCCTTTTTAAGGGACTTGAAAGCTCTTGAACAACAGACATGTAATTGATACAACTCATTTATTCATTTTTTATAATAATGCCTTTGTTTTTTTTATACTTTCTCCCAGTGGACTTCAACTTCCCTCTTGCTGATCTGTTTCAGGTTTCTGACACATACAGATGACTTCAGCGTTTCTTAAGCCTGACTAACCTCACCACAGATTTCTGAGCTCCACAGCGGAGCCAAGAACACTTGTGGTAAAATGATGATGGTGTCACAACCAAATTATTAGTAATGTGACAGCTGACCAGAAGAGGATACAGTTTCAAAACAACAAATTTAAAATGAAATACAATATTATCACATAAGCAGCCTTTTCTTTTGACAACTATATTTTTCAACCACTCTTCTTATTTTTTTATGTAATTTCCAGTTACTTTGTGTCATTCGTTTAAAGCAACATTATGTAACTTATATCTTGTACAATAGAAAAAAAAAACTGCTTCAGAATCATGTTGATGGTTCAGTGTCTTGTAACAGGGTGAATGGTGTCTCTGTTTCAGCCACTCCGCCTCCCAATTACTTGTTTCTGCACTATGTAGCTTCAGTGAGACGGGAGGATCACAGCGCTACATGCATGTTTACTTCAACATACAAGTTTCGAACACATAACATTGTTTGACGTAATTCATTTTATTTGTGGTTTGCAGTTACATTACATCTGACGAACTGTTTCAGATTTGGGATCTATTATAATGACAGTGGTGTTGCACTCAGCAACACAATGCCAATTTCTACATAATGTTGCTTTAAATTGATACATTTTATTTAATTAAAGAGGTAAATCATAAACCTTTATATGGTTCAATTTTAACTATGCCTCACTACTGTAGGTATAGTTATTTAAAACTAGGTTTCACTAAAGTTCAGTGATGGAATGTAACCAAAGTACATTTACTACAATTCTAAGTTATTTAACTTGCGTATGTCCATGTTCTTCTGAATTATAGTTCGATCCACTACATTTTGGTGGCAAATTAGAACAGGTGACTTTCACTTTTACCAAAGTAATATTTCTACAAATCTTTCACTCCTTTCTTTTCTCACTCTTTTTCTCAAGTTTGACTTTGGGTACTTTTTTACAACACTGCTAAAGTTAAACACAAATCTCTGATCAAATCAAGGCATTTTTGTCGATGACCCTTACCTGCCAGCATGGCAGCAGCTGTGTTGGCAGACAAAAACATGTAAATACTTAAACTCATGTACAAACAGTACAGTTTATATAAGGAAGCGTTTCCACCTCAGGGGGGTAATGTAGGCGGGCTCTGTGTGGAGCTGTATCCATCGCTACGCTGCAAGAATGTGCTGACTGAGCACAAACACTCTGACTCAACATGGAAACGAATGAGTCACTGGAGCCAAGTCGACAAGAAGAAAGAAAGGCAGCCGAAAATCTCTCCAAGGAGATATGCAGCTGAAAACCCCCCAATATGGTATTTAAGCCCCCCTCCTCTTCCTTCAAAGCGCTCGCTCTCAGCATTTCATGTGGCCTGAGAACCCTCTAGGATGATGTACTGTAGCATATTGGTCCCCGGGGAGCCAAATGGCCTTGGTTTCTGCTGGAAGGGTTTTAGTGGGCTTCATAAACAAGCCAAGCCTTGTCAGAGATACTGATGGCTGCTGGCCCAAGCGCCTTCTATATTTGCATCTGACCAGCTATAAAAAAAATGAAATGTTTGGAGATTTCTTTACATATCTATCATTTATCATCCCCAGGTCTCTTTATTGCCCATTTCCCATGTCAAATGCTATTATATTTAATTTAACAGTCTCTGCTTTCAGCGCAGAAACACAATAAAAGCCAAAATTAATCAGAAGGACTTTTTGAAACCCAAACTGATATAACTTACAGATGGCTGTGGCTTCCCAAGGTAATAAAGAACAGGCTTTGTATAAGATTATGTAAACAAAGTAGAGCTTTGATATAGTGCGACTGTTGAAGTGAATGTGCCGCGATGACTGCGAGCCCCAAGAATTCAACACTTTTCTAGATTCCCCTCGGTGGCCCCAGAACCATCAGAGCTGACCTGAACTATAAACAACCGCGTCTGTTCCTCGGCTTACATTCTTGCGACGCTGCAACAACATAGCTGAGATGTCTGAGCCATGCCGTGCGCGGCCCTGCTGTGTCGATCTGTCGTTCTGTGGCCTGTGTGCCCAAACTTCTCAGATGCATGAGCTTAACAGAGAGCCCACGCCTGAGGGAGCGAATGTCAGCACGACCTCAGGAAACTGTTTCTCTGATCATATTTTACCGGCTAAATCCCTTCATCACTCACTTTTTTTCCCTCTGTCTTTCTGACTAACTGCAGCCAGCTGCCCTCTTTATATCTGGAATGAGAAGAATCCTGCTTGCAGAATTAGGCTCTCCAGATGATACTGTATGCAGATTATGCTGTGTTCAGCCCTGCACTGGTGGACTAGGGGGTGCAGGAAAAAAAATTGAAAGTGCCTCCCTCAGATGCCCCTATGGTAGATAAAGCATGTTAAAGTGCCCTCTAGGTTGTGTTTCCAGTGGAGAAAACTTGATAAAGTGCCCTCTAGGGTGCCCTTCCAGTGTAGTAAATGTGATAAAGTGCCCTCTAGGGTGTGTTTCCAGTGGAGAAAACATGATAAAGTGCCCTCTAGGGTTCCCTTCCAGTTGAGAAAATGTGTTAAAGTGCCCTCTAGGATGGGACAAAATATGATAAAATGTCCTCTTGGATGCCCTTCCAGAGGACAAAATGTGAGAAAAAGTGCCCAATCTTCAATACAAATATATATCACAACTTTCTGCGTGCTGGTGCCCCAACAGATACACCCGGTGCCATTTTTGTTTTTTTTGCCCCAGCTCCTCAATCATCCTGAGTCCGCCACTGGAACTCCGCTTTAGTCCATGGCTGCTTTTTAATAGCCGCACGCCTCGACGGGATCAGAGGAGGGAATGAGTCGGTTTACCAAACGCGCCTGCCTGTGCATCGCCAGACTTATCTGTTTTCAGTTCTGGCAGAGGAAAGGTGCTGGAGTACTTTTGTGCTGTAGATTTAGTGGATCACATTGGATCATGTTGAACGTATGTAACCCAGATGGAGATTTAATGTGAACTAAGTGCTTTCAATCAAGCACTTAGAGAAACTAGAGTAGACTTATTGCACGTTAGAGAAACCGTAAATACAAAAATGTGAGGACATGTCAAACATTTCAGTTAAAGCGGCTATTTGGATCCGATGTCACTCTGAGCTTCTACAAGGTAAACTTCATCGCCTCTCTTTCCTCCGAACTGTATAACAGCATTTCTGTGTGAGAGCCATCCTGGTTAGTGTGCCTCTATCTGACGGACACGCCGCTCCAAAAAGCCAATCCAGCTCTCGACCGCTAAACACACAAGCACTGTACATCACAAATACCCGCAGATGGACAAGTCTTAGCGCGGGCCTCTGAATCCCTCAAGTATTAAATAATTAAAAGAAGTCGAAATGGCTCGTCTCAGCCTGAGTAAACACGCTCCTGGCTATGAGGTCAGAGCCTGAAGCCGACATTGCCATGAAGCAAAGATAATTTACTTTCACGTGTTTAACGTCTCGCTAAGTCGTTTGGGGGAAAAACAAGTGCTTGTCTGGTATTGGCTTTGGCAGGCCATTGAGTTCTGCGGGCACCAGTGGTATTCTATGACATCCTCAGTCTCTATAAAGAGATGTCAATGGACAGATTGTGCATAGCTTCATGGAAGCTCTGGCTGCAAACTCTGAGGAGATGGCGGCAAGCACACACACAGACACCCAAACTCTTCACTGAACATCAGATTGAACGTTCGCTTTGTAAACCTAAATTCTGACAGCTTTACACCTAAACATGAGTCAATCAAGTGAAAAGAATCCAGGTGAGATCCAGCAACAGGTGACCGAAGCGAAGCATCTGAATGAAGGTTTTATTATTAGATAATAACTCAGCTTGTGGTTTAAAAAAATGCATTAAAAAAACTCACATTTTCCTAATGGGAAGTCTCTCTCCAGAAATCATGACCTGTTCATTATAAACAGCTTAATTCAGGAACTATTTTCTTTCGACCATATCACTGTACAGAAGGAAGTATTTACCTTTTCATCAACAGGCTAGCTAAGCTAACTAAGCTAGCTCACACAGCTCAGCTGCTGAGGGTGCCAATGATGTTTAGATCATGCGCTGTCAAGGCAACGAGCCTCTCGTTCATGAGTAGACCCAAGCCTCTTTCTGGGCGCTGATACGTTCTATTCTTGGCAGAGACCACCCCCCCCCCCCCATCCAAATTTCGTATTGATTCATTCAGTGGTTTTTGTGAAATCCTGCTGAAAAACCGATCAAACAACAATCAAACGATCGACAGGCAAAAACATAACAACATAACAAACATAATTATCCCATATTCACTCATGCCTACTGTTTGAATACTGCACATATTTAGTTTTACACTCAATAAAAATATGATGTGGTTTCATCAAAGGTCGAATTTGAAAGAGAGTTGATTGATGGTGGTCGGCCCGATCCACCAATCAAAGCGTCAGAGAGTCAACTATCTACAAATTGGACCTTTTAATGGCATAATAACACCCACTTACCACTGAACATATAAACACTTAGCACAATGTTCACTCACTGTAACTTTTTTGCAGCATGGAGGCCATGAGTTGAGGCTGAAAGTTTTTCAGTAAGTTGACACTACACTACAAAGTGATATCACGCTGCGGTTTCCAAGGTCAATAATAAGCCTTCAAATTGAAGCTTATCGGTTTGAATTTCTGTTCAGAGACAACAACTCATGTCGACTTTCTTCTGAACTCCTCTGCCAGGACATAAGACCCATTTGAAAAGAATTCAAGGAAATGCTGAGCAATTTCATGTAAAACTGTGTTCATTATATGTGAATATTTTATATCATTCATTAAACCACAAAAATGTAATTCTGGCCCTTATCAACTCTTTTATTGGACAGCTTGCCTTTGTTGTTGCTTTTGTGCCAATAAAAGTTAGTTTACAGGCTTTTCTTTAATGACCAATGATATGAGGCCGCATTGTCCAGAAACCGCTGCCTGGAGGCTTTCAGCTGTATCTTTTTAGTCTCACTTCTACTTTTATACTGGGCTAGACAAAATTTGTCTCAGTTTACAGTACACATAAGTTCTGTGGCCTCCAAGCACCCAATCAGTGCAACCACAAAGCCATAACTCCATCTCTGGTGATAATGTCTCTGGTTTATTCAAGAATGCGTAAGCTCACATCTCTCTCCATATTTATGGCCATGTGCTTTCCAAACAAGAGAGGAGAAGCAAAGTGACTGTGAAATCTTTAGAGTCCTGGCCATGTATTTGAGGTTGAAACACGATTTCTGGGTCTGACAAAGCAAAGGGAGGAACTGCTTGGAAGTTTTAAAAGTTCTTTGATACACGGGAGATTCATAAAGAAAGATTTTGGGGAGAATAGCCGAATATGATTATCTTCAGGAACAGAGTTCACATGCCAAGAGGAGCAGAAAACTGTGGTCAGCTTTCACTATTTTTATCTTCAGTAGAAAATAGCTCCCAATGAAAACTGCCAAATGCAAACGAAATCCCAGTCAGCTCCATTGTACTGGGCTGGCAGCAGAAGTCCCTGCAGCAGATAACGCAAATCCCTGCCAGACACCACGAGGGGTGAGTGGGGAAATATCTTTTTTTCTTCTGATTTGGATGAACTGACCATTTAAGTTTTCCTCTTGGTACATCATTTAGTAAATTACCTTGTTTTCCAAGAAAGCAATCTATTTTTTTCAACAGCTTGTATGAAAATTACAGCTCATTTGTCGGAGTAAAATGTTGCCATTTAATGTTTCTGTAAACCACAGACACATTCAGATTTGTACATTTCATACATATATCACGTATAGATTACAGGTAATGATGATCTTGTCAGCAGGTCGAGGAGGATGGTTGACACCTGGGTGAGATTGTTGTCAGGTGAGAGACCACAGTTTAAGACTGTTTCAACATTTGTTGCAAGAAACCACTGGATATTTTTAACATGAAGGAGGGACAATTTCAACCATGTTAGTGGCAACAAAAACATATTTTTGAGAGGATGTGGAGACCATTTGCAGCTGAAAAAAAAGTATTTTCAAGAAGACATCAGAAGTATTTGAGTGTAGTTTTTGGCATATACCATATTTTCCTAACCCAACCAAATGACCAGACCAGACCTTAAGCACAGCGTTGTCACAACATAAAAGAAATGTAAAGTTGCAACATGTAGAAATGTAAAAATCCAGCATAGCGATGGTTTGCAGAAACGTACATTGCCACCATCTATTCTTGCGATTGAGTTGGCCCCTGTCCTCATCAGAAAAACCACCTGTAGGTCGAAGGTGAAAGCAGCTTATTATGACTCATTGTGATGTTTATGTAATGTAATGATGTCAGGCAGTGACCTCTAGTTGCCATAGTAATAACTACAACAAGCAAAGGAGGAAGTCTGGCAAAGTGGTCAAAGAGCAAGAAAGTCTGCATAGGCAGGAGGAAAGGGACGGATGGTCAGATCAAACGTGCACAAGACTTCTGTGCACAGTGTGAATCCAAATGTAAACTGTGAGTTATTTTAACTTACTGATGTAGTTAAGTTACATACAAAACGTAACTACAGTTACGTCGGTAGCGTCGGTACGTTCATAACTGATGCAACATATATAATGTAGTTATCGTAACCCAAAACACTGTGTTTGAAAGTCTAACCTAAGAACGTCATGTCATTTTGTGAGTCAGTGGTAAATCTACCTATCGACGTCGTCTTAGGTGTGAGGATGTGTTGGATTGGGTTGATGAAAACTAACTTTTCTTCATGAGTCAGTCACTTTATTGAGCAATAAAACAAGTGCAAAAGCCTGGCATAGAGAAGTCTTATGAAAAAAAAAAGTAAATAAAACAGTCTCTCCTGTAACTTGAGCCACCTACAGTCTAGGCACTTAGCAACTAATAGCCAGTTGTAACAAAAAAGAAAAAAGAAAAAAAAGGTTCAAGAAGTGAGTGAAGCCTGAATGCTTACAGTCGTTTTTCCCAGCATGAATTACTAAATAAATAAATAAATAAGTGACACCAGGGATGATCTATGTGTTCTCACACTCACCCCACTCTCATGCTCCCTGGGCTTGTTAGCGAAGACGCTAGGCTGTTGGCGTCAAAATTTCCCTCCAAGTTTTGATACCTGGAGCAGGTGTCTGCTGATGGAGAGAGAAACTCAGAATTTCCCCTGTTGTGGACGGTACCGCTGTTTGAGTACACACCTTAAAAACAGACATAGATTAAAATAGGGATTACTTCACAGAAAATCTATGTTTTGAACGTTTGTATAGCTACAGTCAACATTAGCTGATTTACAGTTACAACTGATCCAACAGCAACGTCCAAAGAGACCTCTGAAACGTCTATTGCAGCATGCTCCACCTCTGTGCTTGTTGTCCTTGCTCATTTTGTCCCCTAAATTTGGCTGAAAACATGGCTGCAGTTGGTGGCTATCACAGTCAGCTATTTTGGCTACGTTGATCTCTACCATCATAAACTAGCAAAGGCTTGACCTGGTATTTCATTCAATTTTCAATTCATCTATTTGGATTTACCATGTTTTGGCTTATTTTGGCAAAATAAAAGCATATTTTCAACACAGAGCATACTAACTGAACTGACTGAGGGCAATAATAGATAAGATGATAGATAGATAATGTTGTCTATGGTAATCTTAATCAATATTCACAGTAAATCTCACCAACAGTTAAATCAAAGATGGCTAACGTTAGGCTACAGCTGCTGTTCACTGCAAAGGAACAAGCTAGGCTAACAACATTTCAGAGACACTTCTCAGGCCGACAGGAGGGAGTGTTTCATACTTAAAACATTTTTTGCTGCTGTTCATTTAAAGCTGTAACACAAATACCTGCTTGCCATCAGCAAGGCTTTCAACACCTGGTGTTGACTTTGAGTTTAAGGGAAGCTGATGATGATAGCATATGTCACCATGATAGCCTACATACATTAATGTACACACAGAGGTATACCTAACAGAAAGTTGGATTTAGGTTTTAACATTTGGCCATTTCTGATAAGGAGAAAGCTCTCTTGGGACATTTTCAAAATGAAACACTGACATGCTTGTTTCACTCTGAATAAACATAGCTGGTAGTGTGCCGTTTGAGGCTTTTCCCTCAAAGTCTTCTGGGTATAACTGCAAGTAGTCTGAAGTAATAGACATGGACAGCTCTCCTGGACACTCTCCCCTCTCCTTTGCCAACTGAGCCTCAGTGTACCTGACAGCTTCTTGATCCCAGTTCAGCTATTGAAAGGGAAAGAAAAAGAGCTTGGCTGGAAAACCAGCTGGAGAAGCTGAAGGACGGGCGGGGAGGGGGCCAACTTGCCCGCAGTCAGTGCCCGGTAATTGGACAAGGTAAACACTGGCATGATGAGCTATCATCGAAGGAATGGGAGAGGAGGGAGAGGAAAAGGAGCAAATGAGGCCATGGGAGAAAATGAAAGAGACAGTTTAACAGCCCAGGTGTTCGGGCAATTACCCCTTTTCTTTGTTTTTACTCATTTCCAGAGAGGTGTTGGGGGCTAAACACAGATTTCCACTGCTTTCGCTACCGTTTCATCTGCGCATACCTGTGAAGTCCTCTAAGCTCGGCAGAGGTGAGCTGTTCCCTTGGTGGAGATGCTGCCTCGCCAGACAATCGCTCAAAATGTCCGACTCCAGCATGGTGTGCACTTGAACCTGTCATACAGATAACGTACAGATACATTTAGTGTTGTGTTTTCACGTTGGGAAGCATGTGCGGTTCACTTCTTGCATGTACGGATGAGGGTAATTTTGTTAAAGCTGCAGCTTAGTTGCATCCAATTGTATTTTGCTGTTGGGCAATAAAAGTCCCATGGAGCTAAACTCTGAAAGGATTTGCTTCTCTTTTGATTACATACAGTAGATTGATAGAAAACAGTGATGTTTCTGCAGGCAATCTTCTACTGTTCATTTTTCAAAGAAACGATGCTTGAAGATGCCTGGTTCTTGTTTCATCTCGCAATCCAGCTTCTTGAGATACAAACTCCAGAGGTCTTGTTTGGCAATCTTATTCTAAAATGTACTGACGAAGTTAAGGCAAGACCATTTACTTTATTACCCAGTGTTAGCAGAGCGTCCCCGAGGACTTTCCATAACAATTTAGTGGCAGCTCCAGGACTCAGAAGAAGCTAGTGAAGGACACCCAGAAACCACAAAAGAACCGTGAATAATCAGCGAAAAATGCTTGCCCAGACCCGTGTTTATGAAGATACAAACTTCAATGGCTGTGACACATCAGCTCAAAGAAATGTATAACCGTAAGGAGTTTATAGAGTGCATGTTTAATATTTTAAAGCCCCACAGGGTTTACTGCAGCGCAGGGTGTGTTAGCCATGTCACAACTTACAAGCACACGTGGTTCTGTTTAAAACAAACAAGGCATGGGAATACACACAAAGCCTGAGTGTCACTCACGGTCCACAGAAAACAAACAAGGCCCAGATAACATGAACAATAGGCTCCCTATTCTGACTTCCAGCGAGTGTGTGTAATACTTTGTTTTGTTGTATTTCATCCTACTGAATCAAACAACATGCTTACCCTCTCCCCCTCTTCCATCTCTTTCTCTCAGAAACGAGGGTTCTTCATGGAGAAAGACGGGGTGCAACCTAGAACCACTGGAAAGGTTCTTCAAACGGCAACAACCCTTTCACTCCGTACTTATCACTGTCTCGATTTGCATATAATTTTGATTAATAAATTAAGAGGCAATACAAAAGTTAACACTGTTAATAAAGGATGTTCCTGCTGTTACCTTGACCTCCCTCTCCTGAAGGCCTTTGGCTGAGTGAGCTTTGACGTGCTTCCGTAGGGAGCTGGGGTCGGTGTAGCGCTTGGTGCATCCTGGGATCTGACAGGCGTACGGCTTCTGTGAATGAACCACAACGAGATGAGGTAAGAGAAGAGAGGGAAAGAATGCTATGAAGGAGATACTATAGTGTTCTCTGAAGTGTGTTTTCATGTTCAAAAAATACAAAAATACACATGTAACATGTCCAAACAGTGAAACATTCTCTCGATAAACCTTCACTGATTCATGCACTAACACTTTTGTATGTATTTGACCCCTAAACTGGAAATTTACTTTTCCACTGTTCAAGTTCATTTTTAGGTGCTGTGAAATAAGTTTGACAAGAAGAAAAATGTGCCTCCAAAAAAGAAAAAAGACCATAAAATGATACAGACTGAACTCTCTAATACTGTCTATACACCATTCTGGATCATTTCTATCAAGACTCACTCACTTCACGTCACAACACGGCACAGTCACACTGGATATGATATCAAACACCAAATACGTTGCTCAGTTCAGTCAGATCCAGGTGGTTTACAGGTGTGATGCTGTATACAGTAGTCTTGTGTTCTATACACACAAAAATTTTGAATAAATGCTGTAGATGTGGTTACTTAGCGTGACAGCTGCATCAACAGAGAAAGGAAGGACATGCAGATTATGTCAACATTTTACGTAATGTACTCCTCAGCTGAAAATGGAGCATGTTTACCTTTCGTCCGCAGAGTCAAGAGGAACAGGCTTGGTGTACAGATTTATCCCGTTCAGCCATAAATCAGTTAATTCATAAAGTAAAAGTTTAGATTATCTATCTTCAATCAGTAGGTAAAAGAATAATTTGTTGATGGAGAAAAGACGGTTTGTGAATCACAGAAAATAAATTATTTATGCAAAGATTAAAGCAAGTGTCAGGCAAAATGTTTGTCGACTAAGAGTTTTTTTCACCTGGGTAAATAAGGCTGCAGTCATTTCAAAATAAAAGACATGAAGGAGCATACTTTGAATCATGGTTATATTGTAAACCGAGCTCCTCTTGGGGAAAAAGTTCTTACATACGGACGGTGTTGTACCAAGTTTCTTCTCTTGGATTTACTGGGGTGCTGTCGCTTTAATCGCCAGTATTTCACAATTTTTTCAAAGTTGTAAGTTTAGACGACTAAATGAGCCCTTTTCCATGAATCTAATTCATTCCAGGTTTTGTTCCTGTTTGTTCACTGAGTGTTTAACCGGGTGGAATGAATTAAGTTTTTCATGAAAACACATGTACAGTATTTAGTTGTTTATGGACCAGAATCTGAACGTCATAAGTAAAAAAAAGAAATGACGTGCATAGCGGTAACATCAGTGCAGCAGATTCAAAGATAATACTTTGCTTATCTTAATTTTACAGAACCAATTAACCCACTGTTTTTTTTAATAAAGAGCTCAGCATCAAGAAAAAGAACTAACTCAAAAGTTGTTTAAAAAAAAGTCGAGTCATTATGATTTGTGAGGGGACGGCTGATGTGAGAAAGTGAAAGTTAAAAATCAGTAATCTCATAAAAAACGGTTTAATCTTCAAATGCAGAATGGCATGTTGGCATGAGTATAGAAGTATCAACCCATATTACTTTTAACCGCAAACAGACCATTTTCATAGCAGACATTTTGACTTGTCAAAGCAGGAAAACCACACATGTGACCAATATCGTTAACAGGGTCTCTGTTGTATTAAATGTCATGTCAGCGCCTATGTTTACAGGAGCTCAATACTCCAAAAAAGACAATATTCTGAATAAAATGTTTAATCTAAATGAATATTCCAGTGATAGTCCCATTTACATGAATATGTGCATACTCCATACTCTGATTAACGTTCACAGCCTCCTCCTCTCAGTCGTTCAACCACTGTCTTCAAAAGGTCAGCATCACGGTTGCATATCCCAAAAACCTGTGAACAACCAAGTCTTTCATGATGTTTAAAAACAGGTGTGTTTCTCCTTCTGACCAGAAATGTGGGCTTCGCTTCCGTGCATTCATCTCCGCTGTTGGCTGGTTTGTTTACAATGCACAGAGCTGACCGAACGCCACAGACACTATAAAACCTCACTGAGTGCTTCTACTTTTAATACTCTAAAGTGCCTTTGTTTGATTATACTTGCATACTTTTACTTCAATATCATTTTAAATGCAGGACTTTTACTTGTACTAGAGGATTTGTACACCGTGGGATCAGTACTTTCACTTAAGCGCAGGATCTGAATACTTCCACAACCACTGACTCGGGGTAACAAATCATGCAGAAACTGGTGTGAGGTGGCTGTTGTTGATTAAAAAAGCGAAGTTTTCGGGTTATGTGAGCTGCGAATTTCTGACCTCATTTCAGAAAAACAAATCTTTCCTGACACGCCATTATTTATAACATTAGTAACACAATACAAGTTATTTAGTCAAACCTAAATAACTTGTATTGACACCAGCCTTTTCTTGGCTGCTTGCTATACTATATTCAGCAATTATTTACATTTAGACAGTCCTCCTCTGGGCCTCCGTGATGGCGCCAGATGTGTCTGATTCTTGATTTGTGACGCAACGGCAAAGCCGCCATTAGCCAGCGTGAAACCACAAAAAGAGAGAAAATAACTTTCTCCTCTTGTTGTAATAACACTGAGAGCGTCGTACAGCTCCATCCCACTCGAGTAATAAGAGATCTGATTCGCTGGATTACTGCTAAATCCTCATCGCTTGTCAGCAGGAGTAAAAATAACTGTGGTTTATAGAATAAATCCACAGAAGGTATGTAGTTTCACAATCCTAAAGAATGTACGCACAGAAAGAGGAGGGAACAGTGGAGCAGTGGCACTTTAAATTAAAGTGATTTGATGCGTGTTTAGTGCAGCAATCATTACCCAGAATTACCTCACAAATATTGTATATCATAAAGAAATCGAGAGAGTGAGGTTTTATACTCTACAGCTCATTTTAAACATGGAGGATGTAGAATTTCTTGGCTTTGCCTGTACAGTGATGGCTTTTTATCATGAAGACTAAAGAGTTTCTAATGATTGTATGCAGACATGAACAGTGATGAAGGAAGTATTTAGATCCTTTAGTAGCTATTGATGAGTGAGTGAGTGAGTGAGTGAGTGAGTGAGTGAGTGAGTGAGTGAGTGAGTGAGTGAGTGAGTGAGTGAGTGAGTGAAGGACTTTATTTCGAACCAAAAAAAATATATATATAATAAAAAACAAACAAAATGGAGGTAACGGTGTCCATACCCCTTTCTCATTTCACTTCTTTTAACTCAAATATTATTTCAGCAAATTTGCTCTCCTATAACATTGTCAGAATCACAATGGTCCATTTTTAAACTGTATTAAAGTCAATATTGTGTATTTTCACAACATTAAAATCTTTGAAAAATAAAATATTTCAAAATGTGATCAGACAATAATGTGGCCCTGAAGTAACTCTGAGGACCAACTGCGTATAACAATGCATCAGTTATTAATAACTGCAGCTGTCACATCAATGGAGTGAAGTAAAACATGCAATATTTGCCTCTGAAATGTGGAAAAGTAGACGTATAAAGCATCAAAAGATGGAAATGCTCAAGTCTCAAGTAAATAAAGTACTTATAGTTGTATCCTGTCAAATGTACCATGGGACATGAAAGGATGTTCATGGAAAGAGCCACGATACTGGCGCCATGTCTGGCACCTGGTACTCAAGAGGGAGCCATGACGGTTTTAAGAGTTTGGATTTCAATGAATACGAGTGTTTTCTATTTTCTCTCGGGCTGCATCAGTGGTGGATTTCATAACTTCTTCTTGACTTAATTTATGTCAGTCGCCCCCGCTCCTCCGAGTCCCCTGATACATATTCCCATCAATTTCATAATTCGAGGTCATTAGATGGTAAATTCCGCTGCCTGTTTTATAAAGCGTGACAAGGTGTTGAGTTTAGACTCTTAATTTTACCAGTTTTTGCTCTAGTGATGTATGAGAAGCACTTTGATTCTCTTATTTATTCATCCATGCAGCAGGCACGAGTGATAGCTGCAAATTGGTCGCCTTCCAGTGCAATTTGCAGACAATTACAAGCAAAATTTGAGTTTTCAGAAACTAAAATGAATCCTGAACTTGAGGGGAAGCCAATGTAAAGATGATAAGATCAGTATAATGGACCATTTGTTCAGAGAAACTTGAGGCAGGAATTCGATAATGGAAAAATAATAGCTATAACTGATTAAAAAAGACGGTTCACTGGTTTCATACTATGAAATATGTCAAGTGCAATCTTTAAGACAGGTGTGGATGGCTTTGTGTTGCTGTGTACTGACTGTGTCCAGATGTGTGCGCTGGTGTTTGGCCCGGTCACTGGAGTTGCTGAAGGCCTTGAGGCAGCCGGGATGCTGGCAGATGTACGGTTTCTCTCCGGTGTGGCTCCTCAGGTGGATCTTCAGGTTTTCCAGACGTGAAAACGCTTTGGTGCAGCCTTCAAACTGACAAGGAACGCAAAAAAAGTCTTGTGATGTCCCTCTAGATTTTTAGTTTCTCTCATCTTATCAGTTGGAAATTGGTGAAAGAATAACATTTTGTCATATTATCTTACGTGTATACGACTTGCAACCTAGAAAACAGCAGCATCACATCATCTCAGCATTCAAGCTTCACACCCTGAGCGTGACGTCAGGGTAAAATGGCAGTCGTGTGAATATGGTCTATTAAAACATCAACATTTTTATCTTCTTATAAAAATCAAGTATGTTGGGCTGCCACTAACACATAGTGAAATCACATTTCCACATTGCAGATGAGCCAAAATCTAGTCCAACAGCAATAACTAGTCAAGAGGTAATATATACATAAATTCACACATTTTAGGTTATTGAATTATAAACTTCAGGTAGTGGCCTTTTTCCCAGTACCTTGGAACATAACCACACACACAAACACACACACACACTTACAAACACACACAAACACACACACACACACACACACACACTTACAAACACACAAAAACACACACACACACACTTTCAAACACACACACTCGGCTGTGGTAGGTAAAAGTGTTTCTGTTGGACTTGAGCCAGAAAAGAAGCAAATATCAGAGTCAGCAGGCTTCACACTGTAAACCAAAGCTTTACAGAAACTTTACCGTAACATTCAGTCTCAAACCCTGCAGACTTAAACTGTTGTCATGTCTGACATGTCAAAGTTTACCAACAGGGGGTTCGACAACATTTGGACAATCTTGAACAATCACTTTTTCAATGCAACACATTTTGAATGTATCCAATGTATCCATCAATCATTTCGATAAAAATACGGCTCAGGACGAAGATAAAGACATAAAAAGAAGGCAAATCCTTTGATGATCAAAGCACAACGAGGCACTTAAGATTAATGGCACATCTATATTGGAGTTAATCATTTAAATACGGATTTGTGTCTGAAAAAAAGATGTTTTACAAATCTTCACGTGAGATCCTGGTCTGACTCTGATGCTAAAATAAAAGAATAAAGTGTTTAATCCGTTTTAAACTAACCCAGAGAGAAATATGGAAACCGTTTTACTTCCTGATATTCAGTCCAGGGTTTTCTTTTATTAAGTCTCACTAATGAGTCAGTAAACGTCAGTCACCTCATTTGCTTTAATAAGTCCTGGCGTAAGAACACACTACATCATGGTCATTAATCAACCCAAGGCTTTAATTCTCATCCATAAAACGACAACAACAGAAACAACAAAATAAAGCAACCCATATTCATAATCAATCACATTAGAACACACATGTGCAGGTATTAGAGAACGGATTAAGATTCTTCATGTGGTGGGAAACTGAGGATTACATGCGGCAGTTTTATGTGAACTGAGCTGTGAGGACAGACCTCAGTTTGAGTTGTTTGAAAGGAGGATACACTTAATGCCTCACTACTGTAGTTAATACATCATTTAAAATATAAAAAATCAAACAAATGCAACCCTAAACACAAGAAAAGTTGTTGACCGAGTAGAAATCTGACTGCAGCTTTATTCAAGATCTGTTACAGTTAAAGTACTTTATTACCTCAACATGTACAGCACAATGTGTCTTTTCTCAAGTCTGTAACCAAAAGAATAATGTTTCATTTTAAGATGTCATGGTTGAACCTGACATTTTATATTTAGTTGTCTGTAAATCAGTACTGTCTCTTATCATGTATCATCTTTTAATGTTTGTGTGCACGTAAAGGCAAAAGTACCCAAAAGTCTTTCTTGAGTAAAATTAAAACTACATGAAAAGTACTTGGTTTTATAATAGTCTTAAAGGTGCACTATGTACAGAAGAGAAAGATCTTCATTGACAGTTTATTTTTTTTATGCCTAAACAAACTGAATAAACAAATTGACCTTAATGTACAACACAGTTTCATCCTGTTTACATTGGTTATATGTGGTGGACCCTGCCACCCCTCTAGTTTCAAACAATTCAGAGTTTGAATTTCGTCTTCAAAACAGAAAACTCAACAAACAAGGTCTTTGTGTATTGAGGTAATTATAAAACACTTCCTCCGTATTTACATTTTTTCTTGACTACATTAACATCATTTATCAGTTTGTTTAATGTTGAAAGTAACCATGTACTTCACTCAGGTCCTGTAACAGTAGAAATCTAAGTTGCGTTATTCAAGTATCCCCATGAAAAGAACAAAAACTGCACACCTGTGAGTGTTTGGGCTGATTGTTTATTGGTTGAGTAATAAAGCAAGTAACGTGTTTGACACCTGAAATTGGTAGAATTAGCTGTGCATTTGCATAAAAAGTAGTATTAAGCTTTTTGTGGCTCCAGAGGAAGCTGCATGTAATCCAGTGATGTCAATCAGTGGCATTGTGGGTAATGAAGGCACCAGATTTTGAAAAGCAGTCCACTGGCCCAGTGTTGCACTCTAACACTGTTAGACTCAGTGGACCAGGGTTGGAATTTCGTCATTTTAGGTGCAAGGCCATTTGGCCTTCACTTTTTTTTATTTTTTTTAGGGGCACCAAGGCCATTGAGTAAAATTCAATGATTTACCTTTCAGATTGATACCATAACATCCTTATTTATAATAAGACATGGATTATGTATTAAAACATTTTTAAAGTTAATGTTATATTAGAAAACTTTTTTAAAAGTAGGGTTAGGGTTAGGTTATTTTGGTGACACCACACTGAATAATAGTGAAGTTATTGAATATTTTTTGTAGTATCTCTTTTCGGTGTTGCACTTTGTAGACGGTCCTTGCACCCTCGTCTCACAGACGGCTGACCATATAGACCAATGTTAATGTCCAGCCGCTCGTTTTGATGAAAATACTGTTGTAGCTCGTTGTCTACCTTACTACTGTAGGAAAGACTCGTCGTTTGTGTTTTAACATTGTTTCGCTTATGAGTTATTGATCCGGGCAGTTCGAATCTGTGAATATATTCCAACTTTACCGAACTGAATCCTACCACGTAAGTCAGTTATGTATCATATCAAAACCAGCTGAGCTCGCCTGCGCACCTGTGCTGTAAGTGTTCTTCTGTTTTGAGATACTGCTGCTGTTTGAGAGGCTCAGGCTTACACGTGAGATCATCGATGTGCTCACTGAAGTTTCTCTTTGTGAACTGAAGTTACTGTGAGAGCAGGTCTGCACGGTTGCTTTTTACATGGAACTTGGATTGGGCCAGGGGCACAAAGGCCACTGTGAGCGTACGATGATTTTTTTTTCACGGGGCATTAAGGCCACAGCCATGGCCGCTGTGAAATTCCCACCCTGATAAGGACCCCTCCCTTATTTGTACGAAAGTGTGTGCAAATGGGGGAAGTGGGGTCTGGGGGTTCTCCTTTAGAAAATTCATAATTTGGCAGATGTGATTTCCTGTATTCTGGTGCCTTTTTGGGATGGCCAGCTGGAAAAGGGCAATACCTAAACTCGTTCAGATTCATAGCCATTTGCTTTTTGACTTATTGAGGTAGTGACTTCACGCAACGACTTGGACTTCAGGGCCCCTTGACTTCTTGGGTCATTCAGGCTCATTGAGTAATCCATCCTTGCTTTGTCTATGCACGTGAGGTGTCTAGATTATGCGCATGACTTAAATGCTAGCAGACAGCAGACAGCAGTTGTAGGCAGGTATATTGATCATGAAATCAGAATAATCTTGTCTTGAATTATTCATTCATTCATTAATTTATGTCACTTGTTTAATGTATTTAATATGTAAAAAAAAAAAAAAAAGTTTGCTTATGCCTCGGGTCAGGTCTGTTAGACTCATTAAGGACAGTTTAAAAACAAATGATCAAAATCGATAGAGCAGAACCAGAGAGTTCGTTATTTTAACGTACAAATGTGTCATTATGGGGCAGTTGGGGAATAGTCTCGACAGTTAACGTGGGACCGACTATAAAATGCTGTTTTTATGTATTCATTAATTTGACCATAATTGAACTTTCTGGCACGGAGAGATAAAATACAGCAGACTACATTTGTCATTACAATCTCATGGTTGATTTTGGTGTTTGGTGTGGTTGGTGCTGACAGCGAAGTAAATACAGAATATCTCCAGATTTATATTTTAAGTGCATCTACATATAAGTGTCATTTCAGCACCATAAATTATGTATAATGACCACGGTGGATTTAAAAACACTTTGGTAACTTGTGTTTACAGCCTGAATAACAGCCTGATTGGAGACTCAACATTATGAGCTGGTAAATATGGCGAATTCATTAACAAACACTGACTACATTCATGTGAATTATTCGTTTTCCATTGCTGCACTACGAATGACTTAATTTACATGTTTTGGCCTGAACGCTTTATGAAAATGAAATGACGTTATTCACGTAGTTCAACTGTGACTTATGACTTTTTTGTGCTTGTTGATGTTGATTTAATTTTATTAATCTGTTCAACAGTCAGGCAACTCTCCGCAGTAATACATTTACAAGCTGGCAGCAGATTAGGTCATTCTAATGGACTAATTCACCTTAGTAAGAAGCGTGTCGCTGAGTTCATATTTCTGAATGAATTATTAATCGGTTGATGACAGCAGCAGGGTCGCTGGGGAATAACGGAGAGAGTTACTCGCTCTGAGCGACAGGCAGTTGGCACCGAACTGAAGGTCGTCACAGGACAGCATGTTCGAGCGGCAACAGTTGTTTCAGAAAATGATTCATGGCCAAAGTGATGTAGGGAGTCACTGTGCTGGGGCTCAAAGGCCACTGTTGTGATGGTCAAGGAAGAAACCTCTCAGTCTGTGTGTCTTCTCTGAACCAACAAGGTCAGGATTTGTCTTTTTCCTGAACATCTTGTATTTTTTTTAAAAATGCACAAACTCGTATTTGTTGTATTCTGACATTTTGAATTTATCATCCAACATCCCGTATGTAGCTGAAGTTATTTATTTTTCTACTTATTGCACAACAAGAAATTCTATCCTATCCTTTTAGTTAGTTAGAATCCTTTAAAGGAGCAGTTCATCCAAAAATGAAAATTCTGACTTTTTCTATTCACCCGCATGCTGATGGAAAGTCTGGTGATGTTTCAATTACACAAAACATTTCTGGAGCACCCAACGATATATATATCTACTTTTATTGTAATAAAATCATGTTTCACCACAACATTTACATTGTATTTACATGTATTTGCACTATTTTCTGTGTGTTTTTACACACTTGGTGATGCAAAACGTGGTGGACTTTATTAAGATGATGTGAGTTTTGCATTGGAGCACTGTTGACTGATGCCAGTTGCTCTTCTGTTAGATTTCTGACAAAGTAGTTGCTCATGAAGTCTTTGCTACCTGGAGAAATCTGGGTCTTGTGGTCTTAAACTTGCTGTTACCATAGTAACCCCAGGAGTCACCTAATTGAGCAGGACTGAAGGATTCCAAGTTTAAAGAGGGCTGTTGTGTTTCTGCAGAAAAGTTGCTCGAGGAGGTTTTTCTCTTTGTGAACATTAATTAAAGATTTATTCACTAAACATAAAAACTTCATAGCTCTGAATTAAACGCGTTAATTGGAACAACTGGCGTGATCAGCAGATTTTTCAACATTCAGCGCTACAGACACGTCCCCCATTTATTCAACATTGCCACGTTTCTCCCTCTGGCACGCATGAGTAAGGGAAACCTGTCGCGAGGAGAGGAAACCATTTGATCATCTCTCTGTCTGACACACTGTTGATCATCAGCTGCTCAGTCTGGGAGAAGTTGACACGTACTGTAAGCAGGTTAATGCCTTTCAGACCCAAATACACAAATAATGGCCAATGTGAGGGCAACATAAGAGTTTTGACTGACTCTCTCTGATCGTTTCAACAGAGGTGGTGGAGCTGAAGTTGCTGAGGTTGCCAGTTTGAGTCCTGCATGTTTTGGGTAAATCGTGGGCCAAGTCAGCAAAAAGACCTTTCGCTATTCTAGTTCTGTAATCTGTACAAATCTGTTTACTGTGATCAGCCAGACAAAAGCAAACATACTCACCATGCATTTGTTGGGTTTTTCTCCAGAGTGGACCCTCATGTGGATGAGCAGCTTGTAGCGAGCGTTGAAGGGTTTGTGGCGCCGCACGCAGCCGGCCCAGAAACAGGAAAACTCCTCCCCTTTGCGCTGGTCGATGTGCACCTTCTCGATGTGCCTCACCAGCTCCTCCTGGCTGCTGTAAGTGGCACTGCAGTCGATCCAATGACACGGCTGGTCCTGTTGGTCCAGTGCGGGGTCCTGTCCTACGGGTCCGTTAAGTCTTGGGAAATGAAGTGGCGGGCTGTCCTGACCATGGCCCACTTGGAACAGCTCCCCCTGCTGGTTGTTAATCTGAAACGCTTCCCTCTTACATGGTGAGAAGTCATCTGTGGGCTCTTGTTTGATTGAGTGATACTCTTCCTGTATCTTTCGATGCTGATGAGCAGGCTTGTTGCCCCCGGGAGCGTCAGAAAGAGGTGAGGAAGAGGCATAAAATAAAGATGAAGAGGAGGAGGAAGAGGAAAGAGAGGATGGTGGAGAGCCAAATGGAGGAGATGTAACACAGCTGGTGAGCATGTAGGATAAAGAGAGGGAGGGCTGGGGGTAACAACTGAACCTCTGGCTGTTGTTTTTAGGATCTGTGTCCTCCACAGTCTTTTCTATGTGGGATCCGTCTGTCTTACAGCTGAGCAGGGAGGTGAGGTCACGGCCCAGCGAGGACAGGGACAGGGAAGTCCTTGGAAGGCAGCACACGCCCAGACCACCTGAATGTATCGACGACTGACAGAAGCCACCGGAGGAGAGCGGCGCCTGAGGATCCTCGGTGTCCTCAAACGTACTTCCAAAACCAGGAAGTGTCAACTGGACGTCTGGAGGTCCAGGGTCAGGGGGCCACATGCTGGCCCCCGCTTGCTAACTTCCACTGAGAGATCCCTTCAGTAAAATTGGTGATGAGGATTCTCTAAGAGGAGCTTTAAGAACCCATTGGAGGAGAGACCATCTTTCAGTTGGCAAATGTAATCAGATTAGATTCATTTCCTGCTGCTGGCATCTACTCATTTCTACCAAAGCGTGTGTAATCTTCCGTCATTTGTTCCAAACTGCTGCTCGGTCAGTCATCTCTCATACACTGTGGGAGACAGAAACCAAACCCAAATGAGTCATCTTGAAATACAAAAAATATGAATACAAAACACTTTCTGAAACATATCACGTAACAGATTTGCGTGGAAGTGATGGGAGAAATACCCAGACCCTCTTGCTTATGAAAATATACCAATTAGTCGTAAAGCAAAAGCATTCGGTCCGCAGAAAAATAGCTTATGTAACAACTTAGTGATATTCTGCATTATTAGCTTGGTAGCCCTGATGGATTCACTATGTAAGCAGCATTTCATCAGTGTAGCTGTTTAAGGTGGAACTAATTCTGACGACTTTATTTACAGTTAGCTAGTTTAGTCCAGTGGTTCTGAACCTAAGGGCTCCCTCTAAAGGGTCACAAGATGAACCTGATGGGTTGTTATTATTCCCAAAACTGTTTACACTGTTTACAAACTGTTTTTTTTTTTCACTTTTCCATATTATTTGCTATCTTGTTTTTGGTACAACATCCTCATTAAATAGTTATTTAAACAGAGCCACCTGAGAAGTTTAGAATGTTTCTTTGAACTTTGAGTTGCCATCCACTCATAAACATCTGGAGCGTGACAAGGGGTCAAAACATTAGACACGCAGGAAGAGGTCATAAGCCAAAAACACTGAGAACAAATAATGTTTTGTGCTTGTTTAGCTAACTTCCCATCTGTTTTGCAGTGAACAATCCCCTCCCTCCTCTCTACGTCACCACACTTGCACAACCCTTTTTTTTTCAAGGCAGCTCTCTTTGTCTCTTTCTTTACTTCAAGTGTTCTTGATCATTTGTCCTGTTTAGTTGTATAAGCCGTCACAGGGAGTGCTGGAATTCGTCACTTTCCCTGTTCTGCTAATGCCATTGTAGGTACCAAATCAGGAAGATCCCGCTCTCTGCGTGTTGCCTGAGCACTCCACCTCTTTGTCATTTCTCCTTCCTGATTGGATAAAGCGTGCAGGGATACCAGAATATTTCTTTCCTCTTTTGCTCCATGAGCAGTAGGAGGAGGGACATGAGTTACTGACAACACACTCTATTACAGTGATTACTGTTGGAATATAGCTATTTAACACTTTTAAAAGTAAAATATATCACTTACAGGAGCTTTAAAGGTCCTATTTGTAAAAACAGTTGATTTTTGAGTCTCATTCCTAACTCGTCAAAAACCGACACCGCCATCTCAAAGCGCCAGTTTTTGATGAGCTGGGAATGAGACTCAAAAATCAACTTTCTTATAAATAGCTCCTTTAAGTACAGTTCTTACTAATTATTAATATCAGCTAGACTCACGCAAGATTTGCCGTGTTGCAAAGCTGTGACTGGGCTGGCACCCCACCTGCCATTCGAAGTGTTGAAACCTAAAATTCAAAATGTGTCACACTCTGTTATTCCCCCATTTTCTGCCGTCGGTGACTCTGCGACCAATCATTCACAACAAATGGAGCAAGGTGACCAGCGGAGAAGTTCCCACATGAAGTAAAATCTAAACAAACAGCGCGTCCGACCGCCTTGTCGGCAGGCTTCAATCAAACAGTTGTGAGTGTGACGCTGCAGCGAGTGTATATTTGGCTTCCTTTGAGCTGCTGATTCATTACTGCAGGCATTAAGGCCACCCTCGCAGCAAACAGCCGGGCGTTGTGTGGCAGCCGATTGCCTGGAACCTGGTCCAGATGCTTGTTAACAGGAGAGGAGTAATGGAGCACATCTCTCTGCGAGCTAGTGATGCAGGAGAGGGAGCAAAAGCCCCCCCACCCCGTCACATATACAGAAGCTCTACTGTGCAACCGTCCTTGAGTGTTTATAGGAATTGACTTGATTTCCACTGTTCTCTCCGCCATCTGCCAGATCCTGATGATCTAATTTACAACAGGATCCACGCCACGTGTAATTAGTCATCGGAAAGGTTCAATGAGATTTGACTTTACGGGCCAGAAAGCGACTCAGCTACGATGATGACTAAGTTCACTTCTGTAGTTATATTAGCTGACGAAGGAGTCACTAAGTGTAGGTTCATGCCCATAGTTTCCTGGTATAGTCTGGTTTAGTTTTATGATTCTTCCCGTAAATCGCTGGAGTTCCCCCCACTAGAGTCATGTCGCAGGCCAGTCATGGGAACTGTGGTTGAATCTTAATTAGAGAGGCTGAGATTTGTCTGTGTGTCAACAAGTTGTATGGGATTAATGATTCTTGCGCGGCAGAAGTGGTTTAGTGTGTTTGAAATATGATAATTGCGACCTAGTACCTGCTGGCTTTCAGAGCTAAAACCAATATTAAAGTTTTGAGGGCCAACAGAGGGACTACTTAATTTTTTCCTCACAACCATCTTGGCGATCCCTGGAAATTATCTGAAAGAATCTTTTACCATGATCTAAATTTTAAGCATCAAACCAGGTCTCATGTTCTCTCCCATAAATCCACCAGAGTGAAATCCAGAAGCGAATATAGCAGAAAAGGGACCTTTTTTTAGCAGTGTCTGTTCACAAACCACTCTGGTCCTGATCCAGAAAGAAGAGTCTGACAGTAAAAACTAAGAAAAGTGTCCCACAAAGCCTCAACTGAACATGCAAACTTCATAAAATAGCAGGCGCATCTCATGTGGTGTCTTTTAAAGACTCACTTGCTGAGGTTAGCTAAACACAGCTGTGGTGTTTCCGGACAAGCAAATAAGTACTTGTCTCAACAATAAGCACTTTGGTTCTTGAATTACAAATGTTTTTGTGCTTTTTCGTTCAACTGAAACATGGGAAAAAGATTCGTATTGAAAGAAAAAAAAAAGTGGGAACGGTGAAAAAAAATAATTTTCCTCATCCTCTGTATGCATGAGTGAATGTTTGTTTGGTCATTTCTTCAGAGCTGTCACATCTCTACCCACTGAGCCATATGGAATCAGCATCATGCGCACGCAGGTACGTCCGAGAGCTGATTTGCAGTCCTGACATTGCTTTTATTACATTTCTACATAAATCACATTAGATTTTATGAGTTCAAGAAGGAAAATAAGTGTTGTAAATCTCAGTTCCTGGATTTAAAGAAATACACAGGGACAGAAATGCCCACAGGTGCTGTATATTTTTGGTCAGGACAATATGTTTGCAAGAGAACAAAATCTCATAAATGTGGCTGGCCCACCATTAAAGAAAACATGGGAATGACGTAACCAGTTTCACAACTGTCGCTTGTGTTTTTATAAAAGACATGAGAGACTGGTATCCTGGTAACAGAGAAAGTTGGCTGCAGGGTGAGAGTTCACACTTCTCTAAATAATTTGTGCCTCGGGCCGTCTCTTTCAAAATAAGTTAATCCTGTGAAACCAATTTCATGTCTTGCGACTGTGCCAAGAAATCATGATTTACTCTACTTTCTGGCCATTAACCTTTAGTTATTCACAGGAAATTGAATGAGCACACTTTCTTCCCTTTTCCACAGCTGCCAGCTTTACATTCTTACCGATGAACACATTCACACCTTGAAAATTAACAGAAAGACTGCCGTTTTCTATCAGTGAACACTGTGCAGGCGGTAATTACAAGTGAGTCGTTATTGAGGGACAGGAAAGTGTTGCCTATTTATTTTCCCAATATTTCAGGGAAACAAAACCTCTAAGCTCCAGAAACAACACCACCTCTCAAAGATTTAGATGACTGTAGCTCCCACTGTAACCTCCAGACACCTTAAAAAGCTCTCAATATACCCAAATATGTTTAAGGAAGCAGGGCTTCACTGGCATCACTTTATAAATAAATGCATTTTCCAACCACCCTTCTCTCATTCAGCATTTGAACAATAGTCCTAATAAATCTGTCGTAAAAATCCAGAAATAGACTCAAACCCAGCTGATGTAATGGCATGACAAATATAACCTGCAACTTTTGGTCTTACTGGTATTGGCAAACATATTGGCCATTAAAGGTGCAGAAATGTAATATAATAGTTATTAATATGTTTTCATTATTGTTTAATCACCTAAAACAATGAATACTTTTGTTTTGTTTTTTACCACCATGTTGAATCATCATGTTTCTACGGCAGCCAAGAACAGACAAACCAAACAAACTCTAGCAGCCACTGTAGGGGTGAGTGAGGCGAGGGGTATTCAGTTGGTTGAAATCTGCAACCACACCATGAAATGCAACTAAATCCTACAGACTGGGCCTTTATGAAGAGAAAATTACTGTTAATGTGTTTTTATCACATATGTCTTGCCGATACACCAGTAGCAGGCCCAACAATGGCAAAGAAAATGCAGTCATTGTATTTTAGAGTTGTAACTTCTTGGAAAATAATTAAAAAAAAACATTATGCACGCAGGGGCTTATGTTAATCTTACGGCAAGTAAACGCTTTCTTTATTTTATGCCGCTGCCATAGATACAATGAGGAATGTTGCCAGAGGAGTGTGATGTTGTGACCGGACCTCACCTCATAACTACAAAACCACAACTTTATTCAGTGATTTGGGTGAAGCTGGGTCATATTCTGATTAGGGATGCACCGATCCGATATTAAGAACGGATATCGGCCCAGATATTGACAAAACGGCTGGATCGGGGATCGGTAAAATGAAACAGATCCACGGCCGATCCAGTTTTGGTTTTTTTTTCGCCGTAGCAGCACATCCTACGTCATTCTTCAGCGTCAGTGTGTCGCATGCTGGAAGGGCGCAAGTTGTTGTTTGACCAACTCTGTATTAGTTTTTTTATTAGTTTATAGTATGTATTAGTACTCAGGTTCAGCTGCTGTTTTATTTTGTATTCCTGTTTGCAGGATGTTACACGTACTCACGTCACATTTCTCCGCTGATTAGCTAGTAGCCCCGCCATCAGCTGTTAGCCTCACCGATCAGCTGTTCAAACCGACGTACTCAGTACACTGTGGGCTGTCCATCGTTGCTCCGTTGGTCCTCCCTCCACCACAACCTCAGGGTTATTCACCGCTGGGACTCTTTGTCTCCTCCTCTGCTGCTGCGGTCTCCCCGGCTCACAGCGATGCTGGATGGTCGTCCCGGCTGTGTGCAGGGAGCCTCCAGACACTAGTTTGTTTACGGACGGTGCTACTGACTTCGGTGCTAGTGTTCCCTCCGTGCTGACTGACAGGCGCTACATACATTCATTCTTTGTTTTGTTTGTTCCACTTTGTCACATGTGTCCTTGGGTAACCTGACAGGCGCTATATAAATTAAATGTATTATTATGATTATTATTATTATTATTATTAATAATAATAATAATAATAATAATAATAATAATAATAATAATGTTACACATGTTTGCAATGTTCGGTAACTGTTTGATTTTTTTTTCTTAGTTAGGAAAGTCTGGTGCCTTTAGTCCCTTTCACATGGTAGAAGGTATACAGTTTATTATTAATTCAACAACGGTATCGGATCGGTATCGGCCGATACGCTCAGTCCAAATATCGGTATCGGGATTGGATCGGAAAAAACTGGATCAGTGCATCTCTAATTCTGATCACCAGCAGCTTCTTAATCAACACCTCTGGACCAGGACAATAAAGGTCTCTGAGACTGACAACAAAGGACAGTTGGAGTACTGGAGTGATTTATGGAGTCTCCTAGTAGACAGATACCAGTAGCTTTATAGCTAAAGTAAGCACTAACCACTGCTAAATGTAGTTAGCTGCTGTTGGCTTGGTGAACAGTCCTTACTTATTCAGCCTCGGGTTGCCAGGTTCCAAACCTGGAAAGACAACCCCCTTGGTACTGCATTCTCTTCCTTAAACTCGCCTTTTCTTCTCGGAGGCTGTGCAGTTCTGTCCCGGTCCAGCCTTGTTAAGTGGGAGCTGACTTGCCGGAGAGAGCACTCGATAAGCCGTTTCATGGGGACTTGAAAACCTATCTGCTTTTATTTTATAACAGCCCTCTCTTTTAAATCCCACTCCAGTGTATCTTGGAATTTTCACAGTTCTTAATTTTTCCTGACAAAGTTGCTGAGCCACACTATTATGTAATACTATTTTGATAAATAACTTAATTTTGTGCTCAAACTTGGAAACATGGAACAATCATGTATGATAACAGAAGAATCTGGGAACCTTGTAACTGGTAGGAAGTCATTTCACATACTGATTACCAGTTCAGCTCATCTGTCATCTCTGTGTCATCTCAGAAGACAAGGCCAAATACATGAATATTATTTAAATAGAAGAGAAAAAAAAGATAAGTCTCTCCTCAGATCAAACACATTGCTGAGTTAGGAGAACAGTCTTGCCTGCTGTGGGATGAACAGCTGGATTTGCTGTTCAAACTATGAGGTCAATCCAGGTCTGACAGTTAAAGGACATGCGGAAGAGTTAGTCCCTAAAGAAGACATCATGTACTTTAATGACGACTATGCACGGCTGAGCAACATATTCTGTTCCTCTTCTGTCTTCTCACTGCTATAAAACTAAAACTCTAAGACAGCTATGAGAAACCCAAACAAGAGGATAATTAGGTGGAGCCTCCTGAAACATTTATTTATTCTGGGGGAAGAGGCCTAACCTGAAGCTGCTGACCTGACACCGAGGGCTGCAGAGCTGCACAAAGACGCACACTGTTGATCAGCGCTGAACAATATTTGATTTCCCCAACACTGAACAGATGACAAGTGCTGATGCAGTCACAGTGATATTCAGGGCCGCCAATAGTCTTGCTCAAGCCCTGGACAAAATTAACTCCAAGTAGTAGGTCATGCCAATGTCCAGGTATATCAGGAGACATTAACATCACTAATGAGCTGCTCGATTCACCAGTGTTCCAGCGGCCAAATCTACTGAGGGTGAGCATGAAAAAGGTGCTGATGATCATTTTTCCAGAAAGAAAGACGAGAGTAGAAACCCGCGAACCAGCCAAGTGAGTGATCATCCTAACGAAGAGGCTGTTGTATCTGCGCCATAGCATGAGAAAATGCCAATGCCACTAAGTCATGTCTACATTTTGAGGCTTTGCTTAAAGATGAGGCTTTTCCAGGTGACAAAACCACTGAGGACTGTGGAAAACACAGCTTGAACAAGAAGGGAGGAATGCAAAACCACCACAAGACCCCAACAGAGGAGGTGATTACTCTTCCATCCCTGGTTATATCGATACTCCAGCTGGAAGAGGCTGAGATGATGCAGGAGGGGAAGGCTGATCGGTGGACTTTACGCCAAAGTGATAGTACATTAAAGGACGGGTGGATCGATTCACCGCTGGTTAAACTGGGCTGTCTATGCAGCAGAGACACAATTATTTTTTTAAATCAGATAAAAGAGGGCTGTGATATCCCCTTCAGCTCAAAAGGTAGAAATCTGTGCTGGTGAAATCTCCCCAGTAATTTTTTTTTTTTGATCACGTGTATCATTTATGTGCAACACTTCCAGTTCCACGATACTGCAGGCTACTTTGTTGTGCAATCGTGGCCAGAAAAAAATTCTTTGGCACTTTCCAGATTTGGAAAGGCAGTTTGGGTCAAAGTAAACTCAGTGGGTGCAGGTGAATAACACAGTCTCATGTTGCACAGAATAAGTATGTGTTATTGGATCAGAATTCATGCATGTCATCTTAGAAAGAAGCTTGAATTTCTGTTAACTTTAGACACAGTGTTCTTCCCGGGGCTCCTCTTCTATGGGGAGATAGTACGTTTATACTCCAAATAGCTCTTTAAGAAGAGTCCAATTTACTTTTTATCAATGTTTATTTTAACTGGATGGAAAGGAGCCGAGGAGCATCTTTACACTTTTTCAAGTGTGAGTGCATGTTAACACACACAAACAGAGAGGCTCAGATATGAAAACACATCAGCTGTCTATGTTGTATTGTTTTATATATATTTAAAAATGTTTTTAAAAGTTAACATTTTAAGAGATAATCTTTGAACTTCAACTTTATGTCAACATTTATATATTTATTCATTTATCTTTAAACTATTGTTTTTTTTAATTTAACATACAAAGCAATGGCTTCAATGTGTCCAAAAAAAGTCATTCTAATTTGTTTGCAGCATGTGTGTTCTTTTTCATTAACTTGTAGTGCCAGAATAAATTATATCTAATAGTTATTAACAACAATTTAATACAATTTGGGAATGTTTCGTAGAACAGCAGACAGCCAATATTAACACCGACATACTGTGGGTCAAAGCAACCACAGCAACTACAGTCAACACCAAGGAGATGAAGAAAACTTCCCCAGACTCCCTTATAAAATCACTCAATTTTGTGAGTTGTTGAGTAAGGAGAAACTTTGTGAAGACAAATTCTTAATTACACTCTCTCCTAATCAAAAGTAAGGAAAACGCTTCTGTAAATGTAAGTTTTACATCTAAATATCTAAATCTGCATGAGTAAAGATCTTTAAATGAAATATATGGCTCTACCTTCCCTGTAAATACATGACTATTGGATATAAGTACAAACATATAATACATAAGCCCAAAAAATATAGAATTAACTAAATTAAAGAGCGTAATAATCTAGTGGCAGGTCAGTCATTTTGTTTGTTTACCAAATATCAACATGTGTCTAGATAAAAATACAGTACATCTATTGTAATCTATCCGTTTAATCCAGCCCCGACCAAACACGCGTTTACTGGTCATTACTCCGTTCACAAGGCTGAGCTCCGACACTATACAGAGCTGTCAGCACAGCTGCAGCTGCTCTGTCTGGCTGCAGTGGATGAAGCTGAGTTCGAGGACATTGTCCTTCATCAGCTGTATCTATGATGCTATGGATATGGCTACACTGAATGCAGTAGCTTCAACACAACGCTAAGCCTGCGCCAACATGTCCAGTCACTGCACACATACAACACCTGCATGTAGCAAATGTCACACTCATAAAAGCTAATGTGTTCACAGCCATGATCGTAACAACCAAAGCACGGCCACAAACTGTAATCGGAGCAACAGTCAAAGCTGTTTCATCCAATAGTCTGTCAGAATCGGCCTCTGCGGCAGTCAGTCGTGTACATAACACATAATATGATATCATAATACAGCTTAGCCATTGTCTGTGGATCAAAACAACCACAACATTTATCATCAGGGAATGCAGAAGAATTCCTGGAAAAAACTGATGATTACTGATGATATATCTGTATTTTACTTAAACCGGCAATTGTTTTCTGCTTTAATGCATCATTATGAAGTGAATTATTATGAAGAATAATGAAACCATCTGCCTTTAGAACAGCTCCCTAAAAACCTGCTTTTACTATACAACTTTGTCTCCAGGGAAAAGAAAGGATAGCTGGTGATCCGGTCAAGCTGGCAGCCTGCCACCATTTCTATCTATTTTTTTAGTTCTCCTTTACAGGCTAAATGATTGAATGAACACACTGCCACCAACAATAATGCCAATGGGAAACGCTAGGCGGTGGTAAACTTTTCTGTTGCCACATTAATGCTAAACTTTATTGAGGTTTAAACTTTTCTGCTTTTACAAATTAAAAGCACTCTTGTAAATAGAGAGAAACAGTGAACCTCTGAAGCTCACTTTATACTATGTTACACTGTAAAAACAGAAAGCAAAAAAAAATATTATGTTATCTGTAATTCTGACATTTAGCATTTTTTGCATGACAATATATAGTTGTAATTGTTGGCTGAATTGATAGTTCGGCAGAGAAATTTAGAACAACGTTTAAGGTTCTCTGAAAGGTGCATAAGGTTTTGTCCACTTGTAACAAGAGCTTATAATTGGGAACTTTAAAGCAATCATGTCATTGAAAAGAAATAAAAGTCAGGTTAACAAAAGTCAAAAGAAAGAGAGGAGTGAGACAGAATACAACTTGAGGGAACACAGCTGTTGACAACATTGTCAGTAGTGTTTCAGAGTGGTTTCTGTTATTTTTCACAGATTTTCCCTTTTATCTTTTAAATCACAAAAAACTGTAAATGTGATTTACCATGAAATGTTTTTTATTTAACAGAAATTGATTTTTTTCCACATAAATATACAATATACTATTTCTTACAATTGAAAATGTTAATACTGTAATGATATTTAACTTAGATATAATTGGTGACAATCGATACTAAGAGAAGTATTGTGTAGTTACACAGATTTGTTTGTGAATTGACAGATGTATTGTTTACTTATGGAGGTTTTTCATCTTGTTTTCTGTATGTCTCAAACAAACAAGATACAACGTGTTGATAAGTGAGCTTTAACAGGTGCTGGAGGACACATATGAAGCTATCTGTTTCTCACAGTTTCAACTCTTTACACTAAGATATGCTAATCGGCTGTTAGCTTCATATTAACATTAGAGACATTAGAGTTGTAATATTCTCAACTATCAGCAATAAAATGAAAAAGCTTCCAAAATGCGGCACTAAAGACTCATTGAGACTTTTTTTAACAGAGTATTTCAACATTGTTGTTTTGCCAAAAGATGTGAAAACCTCCTCCACCACTGGTAGGTAATAAACACAGTAAGGAAGACGCACAGAATCAGTGCAGGATATAACCTTCAGGAAATGTGAATAGGTTTCAGTTATTTTCTTAGGTTGGGGTCGAAATACGCTGTCTCATCATTCGGTCTCATCATTCTGTCTGCAAACTGCTTTCTTCAACTTAACATTTTATAACTTCTAAACTTATAAAAGGCGGGTGTGGATCCTCTTGCTCTTCCTCCATCATGCTCACCTATCCCTCCGTCCTCTCCTCCTGGGCTAAAACCTAAACATTTACAAGCAGGTGTGGATCTGTGAGAAACTTTGACTGAGCACAGATGGCAGGAAATTCCAGTGAAATGACAGTGGCTGAGTCCAAACCGCAAGACAGTGTGAGCAGAGCCCGTGAACCAGATACAGCAGGGCCAGCGGCGGCGGCGGCAGCAGCCTATGGACTCAACTTGGACTCCCCCAGCCTGCCAGCGTCTTGAAATAGGAGCAGCTTCACAAGACGCCTGTTAAAACTCTTCTGTGATGGAGGGCGTCTGGTGTGGTGGGTACGGACTGACTCCAATGTGTCTTTCCAAACAAATTTTGGGTGGTGTTTGGTCTGAGAAACCTTAGCTGGTGAAAATAGATTATGTTTTGCAGGTTTTTATAGCCCACATTTGGTGAAACATCAGTACTTTTGCCAAAAGATCAAGCAGGACTACATCAACGACACTTTCCAGCTCTTCGTGGTGAACTCCTCTATGTGATGTCATGGCAGAATTTATTTAACACAACTAACAGACAAGTGTTAAGTACTGACAGGAATTAAGTGTGCAGGGCACCAAAGTCTGTTTTTAGTTGCAATTTTGAAATTTTGCAGTTTCTTTTATCTGCAATCTGACAGAAAAATGAAAAAATGCTGAATATCAGCCCAGAATATTAGGCCAGGTTTATAATCAGTCTGCTCCTAATGTGAACACATGAACATGACTTCACAAGTCTCACTCATCACTCGAGTAAAACCAAATACATAATTAAGATAAAATAAAAGTCATCTTATTGATATTTCTCACTGGTCTTTATTTGTATATGTTTGTTATCGAGGTAATCCAAAAGTAACTGAGACTAATCAAGTAACATTACTTTCATATTGTGATACTTTGATCACTTTACTGACTGATGTTTTAACAGGTAATTAGTAACTGTATCAGAATACATTTTCAAAGTAACCCTCCCAAACCTGAATATCAGTATGTACCACATCTTGTAAACTAATATTATTACAGCTATCTTGCTGATAAATGAAGCAGCACTGTTCCATTTAAGAAACAGCCACAGAGAGAGGTTCAACTGCGGGCCCACCATCACCATCTGATCATATTACTGAGGAAGTAAGACAAGACAAGCTTGTAAAGCGGCCACTGAAAGTCATTTTCAACAGATATTTTCAGCAGAAGGCGATTTGCAACACACTGTTACCGATATTCTTTCTCTGGGTTATTATTATTGGTAACGCTTTTTATCAAGCCTTATAGGTCCTCATAAGCTGATAGATTTCTTATTAGGATTAATAAGCATATGTTAGTGTTAATAATAGCATTATAAATTGTTTACTGCTATATTATAAGACATTTTCCCTTGTTATCACCTTACAGGCTGGTTAAGAACTCACAGTCACATATACACGCTCAACCACAGTCTGATCTGTTGGCCACTGAGCAGCTCCACTGGAGCAGTCTGGGTTCAGGGCCTTGCTCAAGGGCACCTCAGTGGTGGTAATGAAGGTGGAGCAAGCGCTGCCTTTCACTTTCCCCATCCAGATTTATCCTGCCTGTCTGGGGGTTGAACCGGCAACCCTCCCAGTCACAAGCTCGATTCTGTAGCTATTTAGTTTCAATAATGTTAATAAGCATCTTACTTGGACTTATAAGTTGCCTTATCTCCAATAAACTACTTATAACAGGGACCTTAATATAAAGCATTACCTTATTTTTGGGGGGCACTTAAAGTAAATACGATACAGGTATGGGTATTGAAACAATCCTATCTGGTATCACTGGAAATCAAATGTATTTATACTGGAAGGTGGAGTAAAAAGCCGGTGATATCAGTCTCCTGGAAGATATTTCATAGTGTTGCAGTCGGTTGTTTCATGTTAGGGGCGACAGAAATAGTTGTAAAAAGAACGAGACAGATAGACCCAACCTCTAACCTCTGCACGGCAAGAAATAAATGCAAATGTCAAGCTGCTGTTTCAGAAAGTTAGGGAGAGGGTATCCAAAGCTGTTCAACCATCCAACAAGGGGTTAGCAAGTACATTGTTGTCTGTATATGCACCTGTATCTGTTCAATCAACTACTTTATCTGTATCAGCGTCTGTACTCGGTATGGACAGGCCTTAAACTGGAGGTGTATGATGGTGACCAACTTCAGTTGGCTACCCAATGAGGATTTTCCTTCATCATGAGAGTTCAGAGTTTGAAATTATTTTATAAATGCTCTAAAACCTCATAGTGAAAGCTGCACATCTTGTGTTGAGAAGATAATAATAATCAGCAGAGATCCATGTGTTTACTTTTTGATTTAGTTATTTGTACAGGAGTGAAGGAGTGTGCAAGTGTTGGAGTCATATTGTGAGTACATTTGGGATTAGAGGGGAAAGTAGGGTAAAGGGAAAATGAATTAATACTGTAAACATACACTTTCTTTCTTTTGCCAAAACAACACTTTTCTGTCTGAGCATCACTGAAACTCACATTTTAGTTCCTGTTTAAACATTTCTCCCTGTGTTTCCAGCCGGGCCTCTGAATCCTTTAAAACACTCCTCTTCTATTTTCTTTGTATTCAAGCTTTGAAATGTAAATTCATTTTCCTCTGGGAGCGGATGAATCGAGGAGAGCTGTGTGTACGTCTGCTTCACACGTTCTGCGAGGCGTCATTTATCTTGACAGATCTCTTTAATTTAACTGCTATACTTGTTATGTCCGTATGTTGGTTTTAGGTGGCTCCCAGGAATAATATTTAAACTTTATTGCCACAGCTCCCTCTACATTGAGTTTGGTTCTGTCTTAAGTGTACGCGTCCAAACACTAACTCATGCAAAAACAGTACATTTTGTTGCTACTGGCTGTGACTAATGCATATTTTTAATTTGGATACATTAATTGTAAACCGCTGCTGTACTGATTTAATAAACTTTCCTCTCTCTAGCTGCTGTACTGCTGCATCTCCAGCCTCCCACTGAAGACCTCATGGGAACTCAAACGAATTAGCCTAATTGTGTTATTCCTCATGAAAGCCTTGTGTCTTCATCTCCAACATGCAAACTTTTCAAGAACAAAGAACAACAGAGCTTCATCAATTCGGATCAACGGGTTGTCAGCTCATCTTAAAGCTGTGCTGGTAGATATTTGTTAAAAATAAAATTTGGTTGGGGCGGCCCACAACTTTACTATTTTGGTTCACTCTTGCCTCTCTCATCAGCCCAATTCACATGCAGCTGTTTTCAGCACACAAAAAACTCTAATGAAGCAACTATATGCTACCTGCCGAGCAGCAAACAGCAGACAGACAAAGTTAGCAATTAGCTGGTGAACATAGCGAAGTATTTAGCAACTAAACACCCAGATATTTCTCTCACGAGGTGGTATAAGTCAGACCTCAACTGAAAGAGGATTGAATTTTGGACTTGGATTGACCAGAATCACAATTCCAAATGAGTTGCCAATAGAGTTGTCTGTATCCGCTGGATGTGAAAGTAGACAACTATTAGCTGCCCCCATTTTACTTGTATAATAATCATAATATTCAGTATTCAGCTGGAGGAGATTGTTCGTTAGTCTAGGTGCAAAGACTTCAAAAGAGCAGTCACCTTTAGTTTTCAGTCTCGTACATGGTATAGCCAATAGATTCTGGTTGGATGATCTAAGAGGACAGTCAGTGGTGTAAAGGCTTGGCTGCGTAGTGCCTTAAAAGCAATCCTGAACTTAACTGGCAGCCAGTACAATGAGGCACAAATTTGGTGTAATGTGAAATCTCCAATTTGTCCTGGTTAAAAGTCCACTAACTGTTTTCACATCGCAAAAATTATAAATGATCGTAGTTCTTAGAACTCTGTTTTGAGTGAGTTTTGTCAGAGTAGGTACTCTCCAGAGCTCCAGAGGAACTTTGAGTGATGTTAGAATACATTGATTGGTCGATCTCAGGAGCCAGCGTCTGCAACTGCCATTTCTAAAACCCTGTCAGCTGTGTAAACAACAGACAACACAAAAGACAGCTTGTAAAGAAGAACGGCTGGCTTTCATCACTTCAGTATTCCAACTAGTTGTGCGAATGCCAGCAGAAAAAAAAGCCCTTGATGGCGTACAATCTCCAGAGCTGTTTAGTCCCAAAACACCTTTGGTCAGATATTGATTAGCAGTTCCAAGGTGGCCAAAAGTCTATTATTACTGTAATTTCTGAGAACTAGCTGTAAGTCAAAGGTGGCCCCAAAAATATAGAGAACAGCTTAGCTGCTAACTTCTCCTCACTGCACTGGAATTGGAATTAGCTCAGTTAGCCATGGAGCTAAGTGGCCCTAGAGTCTGCTCGCACTGAAACCTTGGAGGACAGGGGGAGTCATCTTGGGCTCAATGATTCAGCTCAGCAGCCTCCCAGTGAACAGAATGTGATCGAACACAAGGTCTGAGACAAAGGATACAGTATGGAGGTGATTTACAGCCGCTCTGACTAGGACTCAGGACTATGACTCTGGAAAAGGAGACACCTGAAGCTGGTGAAAACAGAGCACAGAGCTGTATTATTTTCACATCTTACTCTTTGAGGATTTATTTCAATCCAACAAGAGGTGATTGTGGACAGACATACGAAGTCTGTATTTAGTTACATTAAGTTTATATCTGGGGTCTTCTATCATGAGTTGCAATTAAGAAATTAAGTTCATTTTCTTTCAGACAGAAACTTGAATTAAAAGTATTTCCTTTCTTGACATTTGGACGTGAGATTATTTTTGTTTAGTTAAGCAAGTTCAGCGAACTTAGTATGACAGCAGCTCAGTAAAAGCTTTGATTACCTCTTGCGGTGCAAAGTGGTATTGCGAACTGGATAGGCTGGCTGGCATGCTAACTTCAGTAGACAAATCCACAACACAGTACAAAGACGTCTTTGACATGTTTCTTCATATTCTGTTAATAATTCTATTCATTTTTTGAATATTCTAAACTATAAGTTTGGCCATATCTTAAACATAAGTCGATTGAATAAAGTAAACCATCTCAAAAGAACATTTAAAGTCAATATATTTTGACAGCCAGCCAATCAATTAAGCAATCAGTGAAGTAAAGACAAGTTTCTGGTTAATTCTGAAGTCAGACTTTGTAACTTGAACATGTTTACTTTAAGTACAATGATTTTACTGCTTTTACTGCCTTTTTTAATACTTTATAATATTTGTTGTTAAATGCAGGGCTTAAACTTGTAATCCAGCTGTTGTATTGCTACTTTAATTAAAGGATGTGAATCCTTCTTACACCAACGTCCAACACTGACACAATAAATCATTAAACCACAAACATGAAGGGTTTGCCTGCAACTAAATATGGAATCAAATCCAAACCAAAGAGGCTACACACACACACACGCACGCACGCACGCACGCACGCACGCACGCACACACAGCACGCACACACACACACACACACACACACACACACATATTTCTTTATTACATTTGTTTTCTATTGAAGTATTGTGAGAATAACCTCAAGAAAGACTCTGGAGTTTATAATAATCACTGAGAGACAAACTGCCCTCCGCACATTAACCGGAGCTTTTGAAATCCCACTAATTCACTTGACTTTTTGCGAAGAACAAACCTTCTGGGACTTGAAATAATTTGCCAAGTAAACAGGATTTAAAAAGACATTGGCCTGCAGTTAATACACACCAGAAACAATGTTGAAACAGTTACCTCTGATACTCGAAGCGGGTCGTATTACCCAGCTGTGTCACCCTTGGGTGTTGCAAAAGAGCATGCACCTCCAGCCAGGAATAATAGTTCTGAACCAAACCAAAATGAGCTCTGCTTGTAGGGCAATCACTTTTAATGTCCGTGAAAGGTATGTAAGGAGAATAACAAGTGACGAACCATTTCATCAGCGTGCTCTGAACACAGGCACCTCTGTCGTAAGACAGCAGTTTTAACTAGAATGAGATCGGATGTGACAAATTCAGACTCCAGGCTCGAAGACACAGTAACAAATATTTATGTAGGAAAAAGCAAATTTGTTTCTTGCCTCAGACTAATACGTCCCATATGATCAGTTTCTAACTGACTTTGAAGCCTTAATTAAGTACATTAGCGTAACATAAACATGTGTATTAAAGGCACATTAGTAAGTAAGCTATGACTTATAATGATCTCCGTAATAAGTTGCATCCATCCAAATGTTGCTTGAATTTTAATGACATTTCCAAAAAGTCAACACAGAATAATTTGGTTATCAGGTGTTTCCATCAGCTGGTTGTAAATAGTATGAGGAGGGTGTAACAAGATTACGCAATCAAAAGGGATCCAGTAACTCTTCTGCTTCCAACTTCTCCCAACAGGACCTACATTTGTTTTGTTTCTACGATATGGTGTTTATCATTTACTGCCATTTGTGTTTTTCAGTTTTGGGTTTTGCTAGGTAAGGAATGGTTTCACATTTTAAGAATAATTTGATTTTTTGAGTTAGAGGAAAAGATTAACACAACTAAGTACAGAGCTATGAGGTTACTAGCTTAGCATAGCTTCACATAAACTGAAAACAGGGTCAAAGTCTTAGTTGCTTAGCTCCTTCCTCAATTTAAAAATACACCGATCTGCACATCCAGGCTAATAAAATATATAAAGCCCGAAACCCATTCACCATCCTTGGACAACTATTTGACCTCCAGCAGATATTCAGATATCTTGACAGATAATAGATATCTTGGGTAAGTCTTCTGTGCACCGGCCATTGTTTACAGTCCGATTAACAATCTAAAGGAGCTATCTGTAAAAATTGTAGATGAAAAATTCCATAATCAAATAAACTTAATTTTACAGAGATAACTTCTGGAGTTAGTGTGCTAAACAGCGAGCCCCAACCTGTTCTGGCCAAAGCTCCTGTGCAAGTAGTAGACTAACACTCCCTGGTCCCCGAGCTCCCAGTCCGAACAACTAACTGCACTATTAACTGGGTACTCTGGTGATTCTAAGTGCTATATTGTAGGCAACTGGACTTGTTTCAGTTTCATGAAGACGTTTTACCTCTCTTTGTTAAGCTGTCTGGAGAGGGAACTAGGTACTGCATTGTAAGTGGGTGACAGGTAGTGTCGTGGTCCACTTACGACCGCCTCCACCTCCATTTACTTTAACACTACCTACAACCTACCCACAATGCTGTACTTAATTCCCTCCTCAAACAGCTTAACAACCATTCACACCTGGGCTCACCTAACCCTGGCAACGACCCACAAGAGGCCCTAATGACTCTGAAACTCGGAGCTCACACAGGTCCTTAATGACAGCGTAAGGACACTCCCACGCAGAGTTTAAAAGCCTGCAACTCTCCTCCAATTAGTTAGAACTGAAGAAGCCTCTTGGATGAGAGGTGACACATCTTCAAGAAACTGAAACAAGTCCAGTTGCCTACAATACAGCACTTAGAATTACCATGACCTGGATGACTGAGTACTTCCATCAACACGTAGACTGGTGATATGCTGCCCCCCTGTGTGTTTTGGGCATGAATTCGATGTGGCCAATTCTTACATGTTGCACTTTCAAGATGTGAGAATGGAGTTGGATTTGAATCTATTTGCATATGAATACAAATCTATTTTTTTTTTAAATAGAAAATTACCTTATCAGACGATAGCAGATGTGTTTCATTGGCATTTTGCAGCCAGTTCTCACACCCACTGCGTCAAATCAAATCAAATCCATTTTATTTATATAGCCTAATCACAATCACATTGCCTCAGTGGGCTTTACAATCTGTACAATGAACAAAACATTCTGTCCTTCAACCCTCCACACGACTGAGGAAAAACTTTCAACAGGAGTAAAACATGATGGTGAAACCTCAATAAGAGCCACAGAGGAGGGATTCCTCTTCCAGGATGGACAGACTGCAATAGATGTCGCATGTACAGAATGGAAACAAAAAAATCACAGTTTACAAATTTCATTGATAGAATATCCGATACATGTAAATGATATAAAATACATGAGAAGAGTGTGACTAAACAGGCCATGGTATTGCTAAGTGTAGCCCAAGTGTCTGAGTCGAGTGAAGCAGCCTGGTCTGTGGCCCGACGCCTCTAAGTTTGACGCTGTAGTTTTCCCTCTAGTGTCACTTCTGCAGCGTCCCTCTCATGCAGTTGTATAAAGAGCACAAAAAGCCCAAGCTGGGAGCTGGAATTATAATACACAAGAATTTGCCAATTAACATTTTCAGTTACGTTACGCAGGTATGTTAACTTACATAAATTATGTAACATAATTTTCGGAAGTGATGGCCTATTTAGTATGATCTTTTCCTGAACATGTGCCAAAACCCTAACCAAACTGTGCCAATGTTCCCAATGTTATTTACAGTCCAAAACCATAATGTCATTATCTATAAAATGTTTGCCATCAAGCTTTATTTTGAGTGTATTGTGTATTATTGCTAACATGGCCCTGGAGCCCTTCAGGTGTCAAACTGACTCTAGAGGAGTGGGTAGAGCGTCATAGTGTGAAGTTTTAGTCACTGATCATGCTGCCATAATTGACGTGTTAGGAGAGAATGTGTTGCACTTCAACCGATGTGTTCTGCCTCATTTGCTCTTTCCATGGACTATTTACCTGCATTTAACCAAACCCCGCTCAGACATGATTGGTCAATAGTACCCAGACCAAGAATTTACCAAATAGGAAACCAGAACGCTTCTGATGCCAATATCTATATTGAGTAAATGTACTTAATTCCATTCCATCACTGGTTATTGCCATCACTCGTGCTGTAACATTTTCTAATAACGTTCCAACAACATTCTTGAATACTACTTTTCAAATAAGTTCCCTTCGTTGTCGTTACTGTATCAGTGTTGCTTTGTACTTCCACTCCACTTTATTTTGTATGTAGGCTAAATATTGTACTTTTTTACCCCACTTCATTGTTAGGTCAAGCACAGACACTAAGAGGAGAGGAAAACAGCACTTTTTTTTGTAAATGAGATATTTTTCCCTTGCTGATGTAGATTTGGTTGTTGGAAGCTTCAGTAAAAGTTTGTGAATGGACCTAGAGCGAGGATCATTTTCTAAACTACAACTTCCACCTTCAGCCAGGAACCTTTATCAAATAACATGCAACAGTTTTATCCCAAGTTTAGTTATGACATGTTACTCACTTGGTCAAGGTCAAGACTGAAGTGTCAAACTCAATACATTTTGTGGTCTGGTGTAAAACGTTGCTTTCCCTGTCAATGTGGCCTCTCACCCTTTGTCTTTTATTTAGTTTTACCCCATACGTGCAGTGGCAAATTGACTTAATTCATTCAATCACTACTTCCACTTGTTTTGAAATCGCTAAATTTTGCAAAGTCAGCAGAGGAAAACAATCCCCTTAAAACTGAAATGCTTTTGTTATTTTCTCCCCCTGGTGTGAAATTGAGGCAAACATACAGTGCCAGGGCAAACAAATAGTTTGGGGCGAAACAAATCTTGGCTCGCTGCACGGAGCACCACTCTCCATCGGAGCACTTGAACAAACAATCTGAGCATCTGGTGAAATAATCGCTGACTCACTGGTATTGATCAACAACCTGGTCACCCTCCCAAAGGCACATTACGGTAATACTTTACAGAAGAGTACAAATGTTGTTTATTACCTCTTTAACGGCCACATATATGAGATTAAATGGTAAAAATCAACTCCCTGCACACACCTCTGTGCTGTGGGGACGCCGGCCGAGGCCTGCGAGGTACAAACCATGATCCCCCAGCTAAACTCCATGCCAGTGATACCCTGAGACTAATGATTAAAACAAGCCTCCTCATCTGTTTAACTTTCAGAAAGCCAGATTTCCACCCCCTGCGCAGCACTTTTCATTCCAGCTACATTACATAAATCAGTTGACTGCAAAGGAGTGGAAAGGAAGAGTCCCATAAGTAATAAGAAGGGGGGGTATCACATGGGACAAGACTTTACTACAGTATAGAGCAGCATATCTATTAATTGCCTTCCTCAATTCCTCTGAGTTGCACAATCAAAACAAGTTATTGTGCAATCCAGGAGGTAAAATTAGACCTGATTATAACAACATGGAGTTTTGTCCAACTTTTTTTCGTCTAATCTCAGGAGTTTTTTCTCCATTAATCAACATTTCTTGACAAGTTAGTGGGTTGTAAAGAATTCCTGCACATCCTGCATCCAGCACAAAATGGTTCGTGTGTCAGCTGGAGTGCCTTTAAATGCGCACAGACGGCTGTTAACATTCACATCCCTGTATTCTTCCTCAATAATTTTTGCGTTTACGCTCAGTGTCAAAGGAAAAAAGACGATATTTTGGCTGAATTTGAGACTTAAAAAAACCCTTAGAACACAACATAACACGCGCTAACGCCTTCTTAAGTTGCCGTGACAGCACAGGTTCTACAAGTTGACACGTTTTGGACATGGAAGCACATTTAAAGCGCAGTGAGCGCTCCTCTTACCGCTTTGGGTCCTCTCATCCTCGCAGCTCGCTGGTGGGTCTTCGCCTCGCGCTGGCTGCACGCGGACTGCGCTGCTGCCCCGCTGTCACTGCCGCGCGCTCCGTCTGCCTCTGCTCTGCTGCGCGCGCACATGTACGCACGCTAAGGCGAACTTTTTTTTTTTTTTATGTTGTCTTCATCCACTGAGGAGCGTCCAGCTGATCACAGTCACGTAATGTATGTGTGAGTGATCAGAAGTGCTTTTGTAAGTTTACATTACTGGACTACAAATATTCAGAGATATTGTGTTTTCATATCTGCTTTAAGGACTCCATCACGGTGACCTCATCAATAGTCTTTGGTATTATCACCAATGTTGTGAAAGCACCCAAAAGTCATATTTGAGTAAAAGTAAAGATACTGTGTTAAATATTACTTTGATAAAAGTGACACACCCACACACATAGTAACCTATTTGAGTATATGAGTATAGGTCTTACAGTGTAAATGCTTTTAATGTATCAAAAGTAATTTTCTGGCAATAAATGTATTTAAGTGTCTACTTTGGCTGTGATGCAGTATGTAATCCTACTAGTAACTAGTAACTTCTGTTAACAAATACATTCAGTGGACGGAAAAGTCCAAATATTTCCTCCAAAATGTACGACAAGTATGGTTCCTCAAAGTTGTACTCAAATCTGCTTAAAGGACTCCATCATGGTGACCTCATCACTAGTTTTTAGTATTAATACTAGTGTTGTGAAAAGCATACAGTGTTGAAATATGACTTTGGTTAAAGTCACATTAAATGCATGTTGCATTTAACTAACAAGAATGTATCGTGTTCTATAAAATCGTCATATGATTGTAAGCTTAAGAGGGTTATCATAGAGAGAGAGAGCGAGACAGACGGACAGACGGGGGGGGGGCATGGTTTTCACTAGACTGGGGGGGAAAATGCAATCTGAGAAGTAACTAAAGCTGTCAGATAAATGTAGTGGAGGAAAGACTACAATATCTGGCTCTGAGATGTTGTGGAGTGGAAGTATAAAGTTCCATGAAATAAAAATGTTCAAGTAACCTCCAAGTACCTGGCATTTGTTCTTGAATACAGTACTTGAGTAAATGTACTTAGTTTGAATTCCATCACTGTGTTTAGTACCTTATAGTGAATCCACATGGGCTCTACTGCACACAGAGTGTTTCCTTTTCCAGTTGTAGCCCTGTCCGCTGTATCAACCTTTATCTGACCATAATCGTTTTTTTGTCTTGCCCGTGTCCTATCTCTCTTTTATAACTATCATAACACCGTATATATTAATAAATATATGTATGCTTTGGTGAAAATGAATGCTAAATATCACCGCCCTATCACTCAGGGTGAACTCCCTGTTCCTCCCACATTTACACCAATCACGTCCAAACTTGGACGTACTTTATGACAGCCTGTCAAACATCTGGACATGTCTTCGCACCGTTAAGACTGACATGAATACACAAAGGAGGCGAACGAGCAGAGAAACCTTTTATCAGTGTATCTGATTACACTGTGAGACTTCAAGCCGGAGTTGTATTTCTGATTCCCGAGATGATGCACAGAGCTGTAAACAAGTCCTCTGGGACGGCTGCTCGAAGCAAAACCAGATGGGTGAAAACAATTCACAAAAGAACATATTCTCCATGAAAAATTGGAACATTGTAGGGGTTTCATCTGCTAACTAGATACAGAAAACAGCTGGTTTTGGTCTCTTTCGCTTGCCATCCTGTCTGTTTCTGTCTTTCTTCTTCAGGTGCAACAAAGCCATCGGGAAATATTAATAATCTTTTTCACAGCCCACATTCTGACTTGTCATAGCAGGAACAGAACTGGTGTGACTCATAACATTAAAAAATGGCTCTGTTTTATTCAAGTGTCAGTGTGACAAGGACACGCTCAACACCAGGACCCTGAAACTGCCATCCTTCATTTTCATTATTCACACTTGTGTTTCTCATGTTGAAATGTCTTACAGTATTTAACAGAGGGCTGATTCAAGGTTGTTTTTTTTTTATCCCATCTCATTCGATCAAATGAACTCCAAATGTGTTACTGGAAATGACACGGTGCAAATGAGACCAGCTTGTAGAGCAAAATGAGTCCCACATTTTACATGAGCTCCATGCAGTGTTTTTTTATATGAATCCTGTTTGTGTCCAATAAGCATTTTCACGACTTTTACAGTAAATCTGAGGGTTCATAATATGACAACTACAAAACTAGAAGAAAAACTACAACTATTCCTTTTTTATACACAAATGGTGCACAGTATTTTATTTTTCAAATCCTGCCGGTTTTATTGTGAAATGCTGAACAGTTAAACTTCTCCAGGTCTCTGAAAACCTTTCAAATGATATAAGTGCGGGGAACTTCATCTCAAAGAACATGTTATAGGAGAGGCCGTAACAGTCATGAGGCAAAAGAATTTAATTAACAACATAGATAATGAATGCATTACTGTATGCATAATACCTGGTTAGTATAGTGTCTCATGGCATTTTAGCTGTGCTTTTAACTGTGTGACAAGTCAAAATGTGCACTATAAAAAGGTCTGCTGTACAACACCTGTACACTGACATCCTCAGCCAGTTTTCCCACCTGTGTAGGTAGATAAGATAAGATAAGATAAGATAAGTTAAGATAAGATAAGACGATCGTTTATTAGTCCCACCACAATGAATTTTGCGTTATTACAGCAGCAAAGGGTATTGCAAAATTAGAGATCATCAATCAAAACAGCAACAATAAACAAGTAAAAAGTATAAGCAATAAAAAAAGCAGTAAGAACAATACAAATAAGAAACAATACTTCAAAATATTTACAGCAGTTTGGTGAGTCACAGCTTAACCCAGCATCCAAGTCAGGGCCGCTCATAGTGTTGCTTGTGCCCAAGGCTGGATACTTTCCGAAAGCACCCCCAGGTATTATCTTGAGGATCAGAGGGGCCTTTTTGGGCCTTTCATGCCCTCTCCTGACTTAGGGCCTGTGTAAACTGACATGGTGTCACCCCCTGTTGGCAGCAGATCGCCGGCTCGATTTTAAATGATGACTCTCACCCTTTGTGTAGTAAGTTTCAGCTTCAGCTTACAGTTATTGTTTTGGGAGTGACAACTTTTATTTTTTGTTGATTATTCTAGATGTTTGCTTTATTTGGATTAGAGCTTGGTAGCATTTTCTTTTGCTAGTTATTTGTTTAGTTTCATTATTTCCGTGTTTAGAATGTTTAGTTTTGTCTTGTTAATGTCTCATTCTGTTTGAAAATTTGGGTAACACTGTGGGTGGCCATGGTTAGATAGGTCAGGTAAAAGGATAGGTGTAGGGCCATGATGACCATAAGCAGGATTAATTTGTTCTTTGTTTGCTTACTGGGCATTTAAGTTACTTTGCCTGCATACAATACAAGCCTATAGTGCTGCAGTGGCTCTCTGATTTGCATTTTGAATGTTTGATTTAAAGTTTAGTTTACATTTTTTTTGGACAAATGGCCGCTACATCAATGTTGTTGTAAAATGTGTGTAAGATGGATGCCTCGTCTTCCACTGAACCAAATCGGAATCAAAGTTCTCGAGAGAGGCTCGTGTGAGAGAAGATGGCAACTTATCTGACAGTCCTGGCATCACCGTATATTAAAAGGTCCTGCACACCCTCACTGGGAGTTTCAGTAGCAATGACTGGTCAGGCTGAAATTAGGCAGAGCTATGGAGATGATTGTGTGAGGTCCACCAACTCAGTGTGCCAAAAATGATAAGGATGTAAGCTGTCTGACCTTAACGGCTCCGGCCAGAGGGTGAAGCAGTTCTGATCCGATGTCCAGTCAAGGAAAAATAAAACAACAACTGTTGTTTTAACAACAATAAAACAACAGTTAAGGTGCAATGTGAATGTGTAGAGGCTTGTAGAGAGTTGCCAAACTTTATTCTTTTGAATACTGCATCCATCTAAAGATCTTTTCCGTGATTCCAGATGAGGAAGAAGAAACAGGACATTAAGTTCATCTGCTGGAGGTCTACCACGTCCTGTTGTACCGTGGCTCCCAGCTTTTTTAGACATTTATAGCAGTTCAACAGTGATGTTCCTCTCAATTGACTTGTTTTTTCTTCTTTAAATCTGTTGGGGTAGTAGTAAAACTCTCCAGAATCTCACAATTAAATGCAAAGACTGAACCTCCGTAGGAGGTTGGGAAGAACTGCTGCTTTATACATTCTGATGTGGGTTTTTTTTTGTTTGTTTGTTTTTTGTGTATGCTGATTATCTTGTGTGGCCTGTCCTCTTCCAGATCACCACAGTGGAGTGGAGGCCTTGTGGCTCAGGCACCACTTGGCAGTGCCTCGACTTGCTCAGTTGTGTTCCTGGATCCACACTGTTCACATATTATATATACATTTACCTCTATCAGACATTCCATCAATTAAGTCTGTAAATTGTGTTGCTCTGTATTGAACATGTGACATCTATTGCGTTTCTGTCCGTCCTGGGAGAGGGATCCCTCCTCTGTTGCTCTTCCTGAGGTTTCCTCCATCTTGTTTTTCCCCTGTTGAAAGGTTGTTGTTTTTTTCAATATGGCTTGTTATTGCTCACTCGAATCGAGGGTCTAAGGAGAGAGGATGTTCGCTCTTCAGATTGTGAAGTCCACTGAGGTAATGTGATTGTGATTTTGGGCTATATAAATAAAAATGAGTTAATCTAATTTGTCGTAGTCTAAACAAAAGCACACATCGTCCCTATCAGCCTAATAATCCGAGTGAATCTGAGAGAATTTGCGTAGGGGATTGTCATTAGATTATAAAACCTCTCACTGGACAGTTTTTGTTGAATAAAGAATTTGTCAAAATATCTTGCTCACGGTCAGCATTCATTCATTTTGATAACAGCAGTGCCACCTCCTTGCTGGCTGTGGTATTACTTCAGTGACCTGCTGCTTTGTGCTCCCTCTTTCCAAAAGTATATTTACGTAAATACAAAAGGATTTACAAAAAATTATGCGGATAATAAAATAAAAATCTTGCTCTCTTTTTTTTTGATAAACATGGAACAGAAATGGATCCATTGTTGCAGCACTGTTATCTAATCATAATAATCCGGTTATAATTGAGCACAGCTGCAAATGTGACTCATATTAGACTGATTGCCACTTGCATGTATAACAGCTTTTGTAATTCTTGAAAGTCACTGTGATGTGTACATTTTCACAACAGTAAGAGAGGAAGTGCATCCATAACAAAAAAAAGCAAATTAAATAATAAAAAATAAATAGATTGAATAAATGTGTTTGTTTTTTTTTAAGTTTACGTCATGCTATTAAAATCCACGTAGTAGCTTTTTTTATGCCTTTATATGTTTAAAGAGAAATACAGGTGACAATAATGACAATCATTCATTGTTTTTCCTGCCATGAACACTAAAACCATGAAATGAAGAAGTTTGTGATTTCAGATTGACATGAATTGGTGGTATGGTTATATAGCCGTTTGATTTAGAGCTACACGCCACGTTTTCCAGTAAAATTAAAGACACATTTGAGCAAAATCTTGCAAATTTTAAAAAGACTGTAGTTAGGAGGGAGGACGGACTGCTTTTCAAAGACAACAAGTGAGAACGCTTTAAGCCACAGGTCACACCGGAGTCGGTAGCGTTCTTAATGTGATACCTTAACTCCCGACCCCGCTCCCCCGGGCTGCTCTGTGATATAAAACCAGCGCCTCTGTCCGGTACTGCGCCATCTCGTTACGTTAGCTCAGTGGCTAGAAGAAAGCTAGCTCGCTGCTTAAGGGGGCGAATCGCTTGTGCTCAAAAGGGACGACCTAAGTAACAATTTGACAGATTTTACCGAAAGCAAGACATTTTACTCGTAAAGGTCGTGGTGAGTATTTTGTTCCCAGACATTTTTCATTTTTCCTTCCTTTTTCTTTTGTTTTTGGATTTTTTTCCACGGTGCTTTTTCTATTTTGCGAGTGGACAGAACGTAATGTGCTGGCTAGCGAAGTAGCTAGCTTAGCTAGCTTGGAGACGCTCATCCCCCACAAAAACACGAACGCTGGTTGTGGTTTCTAGAAACACGACGCTGTGGATGCATCTTAGCTACTGCTTCATCCCCTTTTTTGCAAGTTGGTGTAGCTTTGTTTTTGTAGCCTTTACTGTGAAGACTTTTCCTTGACTGGACTGATAATGTTTTTGGCACACTCCTCAGTCAGCCCACCAGCTAAGTTAGCGCTAGCTAACAGCGTCAGAGGCTCTTTTGGTTTTGTAGTCGCTGCTTCGCCCTGATCCATTATTGATTACAGATTATCGACGACAGATCCGTCAGAATTTTGCAGGTTTTGGTTTTTGCAAGCAGTGGAACTGGTCTGATTTGCGGTGTATTTTTTGTGCTTTTTAATTGGTGGTTGGCTAACGTTAGCCATGCTGGCCGGCTTTGAGCCGCCGAGGCTGGCGCAGGGCCTGTGTTTCACACTGAAGCCTGACAGTGGCGCTGTCGGTGTTCCAGGCGGGTGTGTTGTGGATGGTTTAGGTAATTTTTGATACCCCGATTTTCTGGCTCATACTGCTCAGTCTGTTTGCCTTTTTCCCACTTTTTTTTCGGTTTTTTTCTTTTCTTTTTTTTTTTCGTTTTTTTTTTTTGGGTGGAGTAGATTTTTGCTTTTTTTTCTTCCCCTGATGAAGAGTGATTTTTCTGATTTTGCAAGCTTTGGACTGCCAGTGTTGCATAACGTTTTACAAATACACATTTATTATAATTAAACGTTGATCAATCTGAACGAGTATTATGGCTGTTTATGTGTATTTAAAATCAACTCACGATTTCATGTTCATTCCTGGGCTGCACGTTCAATCATAAGCCCCATGTAGTCTTTTCAGTAGAGACAAAGGCCAATACACATCACTGGAGGGTTGCATGTACACTAAAAGAGTGGAACTTTAAGATCATGTGACAGCTCTGGACACTAGCATTTAATCCTATTTATAAGAGAAATCTTTTCCTCACATATAATCCCATTATATCATCTACTTTCCACCATTTTGAAGAAGTGAAACTCAACTTTAGTATTTAATTTGTTTTTACATCCTACATCCAGTTTTGCTTTATCTATATAGTAGAGGATGTTGTTTCCTTAGCTGTTAAATATGTCACTCCAAGCAGACATTTCTCCATGTGTAAGGAGTATTAAAGAAATGGGACAACCCTTGTTTAGAGTTTCATTACTGGATCGGTGAAACTCCATTGACTTCAATAACCCTGCTTAGCTAGTCATACCTGTCAATCCACAACAGTTTGTTACATTCGTCACAACATGAAATACCCTTTGCTACATTCCCGTGACTTGTCAGCTCATGGTTTAAAAAAAAAAGGACTTTACACATTTTTGCACTCAGGCATGTGCTCAAGTTGATCTGCTCTCCTAAAGGGCTTCACTGTCACTGTTTTAATGGCACAGACTCCTTTCTTAACTCCTACAACCATGTTTCACTCAAACACAAGCCTAAGTCAACTCGGGGGCCACCTTTTCTGCCCATAAATTATATGAATGTAGTGTTTTTGTCACTTTGGTCAGTCCCAGGCTTGTGGTCCTTGGGTGTGTGCTTTATTCCCCTCACTTCTAGTAGCTTCTGTTAGACGTTGCGCTTAAACATGCCTTAGTGCCCGATTGCAGTCCCGGCGTAGTTTAGTTGTAATTAGTTGTTTGCACATTCCTCGTCACTGACTCCTGCACACACTCCAACCAGGTAAGACTTGGTGCAACATAACCCTGCTCAGCTTGACTGAGGTGTGTTTTCTGTCACCTCAGTATAAATCGTGAGGGGCGAAGGTGAAGGTCGAGACACCAGCCCAAACTGATCCCAGCCCACAGTGTCAAACATCAGACAGACGACAGCCCTGCACACAGACGCTATGGAGTGAGTGATGAATGTGATGGGGTTACTGTTGATGCCACTGCTGTTTTCATGTTTGCTGTATCGAAGCTCAACTTTCCCAATTTACACACAGCTCTGGGCTTCACTGGGTGCTCACATCGCCCCTTGTGTCTGTTAGAGTAAGAGTATCACATCCTGTTTTATGGATATTGAGAGAAGTCACACACTTCGAAGCAAGCCCCTGTTCTATGGGAAAACGCCATTTACAGAATGATATAAACTAGACAATAATACAGTGGGTTTTAATGGTGAATTACAGCTAAAATATTCATAAACCTATTTAACTGCTCCTTTTTTAAATGAACAGTCTTTGTTTCTATCTGCTTCACCATCGTTTTAACCTGCCTGCTCCCCAGAAACAAAATCATCCAGCCCTGATTGAGTCAATCAACACTGCAGTAGTGTGAAATTTCCTTCATCCCACACCGCTAAACCTTTGGCCTCACTAGATTACATTTAATGGCACATGACATTGAAAATATCATTTTTATGAGTCCCTTTTTTAATATAAAGATAAAAGCTTCCGGTGGCTACAGGTCCTGTTTCCGTCACCCGGGTGTAAGTGAAGGGTGGTAACGTTTAGCTGAACCATGTGGCACAATCTCCTCACGAAGAGCCAACAATTATAGATTTTGATGATATGCCATGATAATGCATTGATTTATTTCTCAACACTATGGATGTATAATATTACATGAGCATTTTTATTTAAATGCACAGTTGTGTTTTCTCCCCACAAAATGTCTTTGTTGGCTTTTTTCTATCAGGTGCTACTTTTGAACCAGTCAATACAGTAACCAGGTAACACAGTACAGAATGACATAACCGTGCCATATGTCCTTTCCAGCTTTTCTTGGAGTTGGTATTCATTGCATAACATTGCACCATAATGCCCATTTTATTCTTTTGAAAGTAAGAAAAGAAATACTATATACAGCTGAGGCTGACATTTTAAACTTCTTATGTATCCCTGTTCATGTCAGTTATAAGATTTAAACAAGCTATTCTCTTGAGATTTTGGGGGGAAATAGCACATGTTAATGTGTTGAAAATGCATTGGTTTGTCTCGAAGGTGAAATATAGCTCAAATTCATAAATATGCCTTTTTTGTTTCTTCATCAGGCATGTAAAGATCATCTTGAAAAAACTGGTGGTGGCGTTAAAGTAATCATGATCAAACAGTGATCGTCAGTCATCACTTCAGCAGGCTGTCACTAAAACAGTGGCTTGTCTGTGGTTTCATATTCTAACTACAGTTATATGTTGCCCGTATACAGCTTTTAAACCAAAGTGCTATAAATATAAAGTGCAGAAGCACATTGGAATCCATTTAAATAAGGCTGAACACACATCTCACTGTGTTTTACATGCAGCAATATGATACTGTGTGGTAAGAAAACTCCAATGTAGCATCCCCTTTCATAAACTAGTATACTGAAAACAAATGCATCATATACATGATGTCAACAACTCTGATTTAACCATTTGAATGCTACCGATACTTTTCAGGTCCTAGTAAATGCACAAATGCGCCTCTTTTTTGTGTTTTGGGTCTTCTCAGTGCTAGCACTGTGATCTGACGTGTAGTGTCTGGTCAGTCTGTGTTTGAGTTTGTTACAGGCCTAGAATATCAACAGTTATTATGCTTCATTTGTTTGGTTTGTGCAAGCATGTGGTGCCAAATGAGAATTTTTTTTTTTTCCACCCCTCATGGTTATTTTTAGACTGTGAGGGAGGTTGTTGTGGTTTTAATAAGAAGAGTCTGATAACTGATAGCTTGTAAATTTTATGCAAATTTGGTCTCCTGGAAATTTCGAACCATCAAACAGGGTAAATGCTGTCATGGCAGCAGTTTTTCTTGTCGAGCGCTTTGATTTAAACATCTTAATTTCCCAGGAAGGCCCGCTGATCGTCTCCGCTTTTGTCTACCACATCTGGGGGACTCTCCAGTATTTGACTCAGGAACAGGAGCAGATCAGTACTAATTCTTTGACTAAATCTGGGACTTGTGTGTCTGTGTGTGTCTTCCTGCTAGTCATTCACCCACCACCTCCAGCCTAATGGCCAGCAGCAACGTCACTAACAAGACCGACCCACGCTCCCTCAACTCTCGGGTCTTCATCGGCAACCTCAACACCCTGCTGGTCACCAAGGGAGATGTCGAGGCCATCTTCTCCAAATATGGCAAGATCGTGGGCTGCTCCGTCCACAAGGGCTACGCCTTCGTCCAGTACGCCAATGAGAGGAACGCCCGGGCTGCTGTCGGCGGGGAGGACGGGAGGATGATTGTTGGACAGGTCCTTGGTAAGAAATCGGTGGATCTTTTTTTATTTGTTACATTTTGGTTATATTTACATCAAAACCAGTTTTTGATTAGTCCCCTCAATAAGTTATTTTCACCAGATGTCCAATGAATGTGTGAATGTACTCGTCTTTAGTAAAGCTGTTGTTTCAGCAAGTGGTTCTCCACCCTTTTCAGCTTGTGACCCCTTAAAACCAAGCAATTTATTTTCTGTCACAGGTTGGGAATGTTTTAGTTGCTAGTAGAGTAGACAAATAACTGCAACAATTACTGGATCATTTATTAAATGAATCACCAACTAATTTGATAATTAATCGTTTTCCTTTTTTTTTTTTTCTAAGTAGTCAAAATTCTGACTCCAGCTTCTTAAATGTAATATTTTTTGGTTTCTTTAGTACTCTTTCAGAGTAAGTTGAATTTTGGTGCACCTTTACTTAAAAAATGCACATTTTGTTGAAACCTCCTGCAAGGTTAGAGATCATTTTAAAACGACAAAAAAAATTGGATTTTCACAAGAAATAGTTCAATAATCTAGCGGATTCTTTAAATGAAATCTACTCTGTCGTTGTCATTGAGGAAAAAATATCTAGAATCTATGAACGTGTAAATAATGATTCATAGATGTCTTTTGGTGTCACTGAAAAGTTAATTCTCACTATTTGCGCAGCGGAGGTTTTAAGTTTCAACATCATACCTTTTGTAAGCCGTTATCAGTTGAACTCAAACATCCAGAAGAAATAACACGAAGCAAACCACATTTTTCCGTCGTGAGAGATTTGGCACAAATAACAAACTTCTTTGAATATTTGTACCCTCAAACTGTTGAGAAAATGTGAACATTAAAGGGAAAACATCTGAAGTGCTTTTGTTGATCTGTAATCTGTTTTTTTTTTTCCCTTTTCTTTCTCAGACATCAACCTGGCTGGAGAACCCAAACCTCACAGGTCAAAAACCACCAAACGCTCCGCTGGAGACATGTACAGGTCATTCATAAACATACCTTTAGGAACAGTTAGGGCTGATATACACATATACACATATACTTAAATGTCAGAAGTCAGCACAACAACAAAGGGAAGTCTCTACATGTCTAAAACCAGAAAATGTTTTCCTCTTCTCGTTACCTCATGTGGACTTTTCTTGTTCTTCTTCCTAAACAGCAGTTCCTCATTTGACCTCGACTATGACTTTCAGAGAGATTATTATGACAGGTGGGTTAAATGGTTTCATTTTCCTCTGTCTGAAAGAAAAACTCGCTGGAATTTTTTTTTTTAAGGAGAGTCATCCTTCATTTTATTTTTCAGTGTGTAAGAGTCGGCCACACTGGTTTCCAACAGTGTTTACTTTATCCAATAAACTGTCTATATCCACCACAGCTACAAAGACACATGTGGTAATTAGGTCCAGTCCACAGTCAGTTCATTTCAATGTTTTGTCATTCTTTGTTTGATCCCAGAATGTACTCGTACCCGTCCCGCGTCCCCGCTCCCCCTCCTCCCTTGTCACGGGCCGTGATCCCGTCCAAGCGCCCGCGGGTCAGCTTGAGTGGAGGAAGCAGCCGGCGAACCAAGAGCAGCTTCTCCTCTTCTTCCAAGAGCAGTCAGAGGACTTCCTCGTCCAGAACAAGTGAGTCTCTCGGCTTCTTACGAGATTACCTCAAACTTTAGGAGGGTAACAGCGAAAAACTAAAAGGGGACAAGTCAGTTAAAGCTCAGCTGAGCTCAGTGAACATTTGGTTGCTTGGCTGTGAATGATTAAGATTTATTTTCAAGATTTGTCTATATGACACTTCACTCAAGTTGCCCATTTACGTCTTTTTAACTCTGGTTCTCTCTCCCTTTACTCTGCAGTGAAGGTGGATGAACTGCAGACCATCAAGAGGGAGTTGACCCAAATCAAAAGCAAAGTGGACGACCTGCTGGACAGCCTGGAGCGCATGGAGAAGGACCACAGCAAGAAGTCAGGTAGGGGGGAACGCAATGTTTTTTTTGTTTGTTTTTTTTTTTAACTCTCAGACAGAAAGTCAGCCTAGATCAGTTATAAACTAAAACCTACAGAACCAAAATATCAGATGGATAATACAGCCATGTGGTAACAGAACGACCACAATGAGTGTTTATAACCACATTTAATATGACGGACAATGATTTCTAAACACGCCTTCCTGTCTGGCAGAAGCTAAGAGTATAAAAACTGAGCCAGGCGAAGTGACCTCACCTCCCCACCCGAGCAACAAGAAGGACGAGGGACTGAAGAGAGACAGGGAGAGCCAGGAGATGAATGACTCAGATGAAGACGACGATGATGAAGAGGAGGAAGGAGACCTGCTGGAGGACGAAGAGGTGAGACTGAAAGGTTTACTACACAAAGTGGAAGTGCACACAGTTCTTCTACGCCAACAGATTTTAATACATCTCCATCAGAACCCAGTTATTTTTCTCCTAAATACAAATTGTGGTAAAAATCTAATCCTGTTTTAATGTGTTTGTCATGATCCACTGTTGTTGCTACATGGTCTTAACTTGATCCACTTTCATCCCTTAACCTTCCGTCGCTCATACAGACCTCACACTTTTTCAAACGGCAGGTGAAGAGTCAAGAGAGGGAGGACGAAGAGGAAGAAGAGGAGGAGGAAGAGGAAGGCGAGCACGTTGAAGGCGACGACGATGGCGACAGTGTCAACGGCGATGAGGACTCATAGACACGGACCACACCGACGCATGCGGCGTACACACAGCTTCCAGTAGGAACTCGGACTCCTGTTTTAACACTCATATTGTAGATACAAAAAGCAAACGTGCACACACACGAGCATGGTGCACACACTCTGTTGTTCCATTGTCCCTAAAGCCGTCTTTTTTTTCTGGTTTTTTTTGTTTGCCAGTTGTCCAGTATCACTGTAACGGGAATAATTAGCTGTAGGTTTCGGTTTGTGTTTTTACTGCGTCCTCACTGGTCTTCAGGAGATAGCAGAAACATGGACTGTTCATGTTCTCAGAGACGACAGCTCGAAGGACATGTCTTAACGCGAGGACGGAAATTCAGCTACAAAAGGCCGTTTTTAGGTTCAATGTATTTGTTTCCCTCAACGGTGAGTTTGTTTGACCTTGTGTGTCTGTATGTTAATGTCAGTTTTTTATACTATTCAGTTTCAGTTTAACTGTAAAGGATTAAATTGCAATAAAATATTAAAATGGAGAGCGCTCTAATGTTTTGCTTTGTTCTGTTCATTCCAAAAAGGTGGTTTCTGGGGGGAAAAACATGGATTTTGTAGTTTAAATAAGACCGGCTACAATGATTGAACAAAGAGAAATTAGTCATTCTTGGTGAGAGACATCTTTTCTGTTTTGCCAAAATTTCACTGTCTGCCCTGAATTTACTCTCAAATATTGAAGTTTGCCTAGAAATGAAAATTCAGTCATTTTGTATTCACCCCCATGCTGACGGAAAGTTCGGTGAGTCAACAAAACATTTGTGGAGCTTCACAGCAAAACAGTGTTGTAGCATTCTCCTAAACAACTGAAGTGGACAGGGACGATTTAAAACCTAAAAAAATAATAAGCCATAAAAATGGCTCCATATAGCTCATCTGGGAAAATTCAAATCTCCGGAGTCCCCAATTGATTTGAGAAGATCACATTTACAGGTACATCTCAAAAAATGAGAATATCATGAAAGTCACTCGTTTCAGAAAGTGAAAACCATATATTACATAGATTCATTACACAGAGTAAATATTTCAATCCTTTATTTCTTGCAATTTTGATAATTATGGCTTACAGATGGCAGCCCAAATCATCACCGACTGTGGAAACGTCACGCTGGACTTAAAGCAACATGGATTCTGTGCCTCTCCACTCTTCCTCCAAACTCTTGATTTCCAAATGACATGCAACATTTACTTGCATATGAAAAGAGGACTTTGGACCACTGAGCATTATCTGCTGATGTTGGTCCACTGTGTTTTCTGAAGTCCACCGTCAACACAGCTGTCCACCAGGAGCACTTCATGCTTCCTTCTGCTGACAAGCTTTATGGAGATGCTGATTTCGCTTTCCAGCAGGCCTTGGCACCTGCCCACACTGCCAAACGTACCAAAAGCTGGTTCAATGACCATGGTGTTGCTGTGCTTGATTGGCCAGCAAACTCGCCTGACCTGAACTGTCAAGAGGAAGATGAGAGGCACCACCAGAACCAACAATGCAGATGACCTGGAGGCTGCTATCAAAGCAACCTGGGCTTCCATTACACCTGAGCAGTGCCACAGGCTGATCACATCCATGCCACGCTGCATTGATGCAGTAATCCATGCAAAAGGAGGCCCAACCAAGTATTTAGTGCATAGAAATGAACACACTTTTCAGAAGCCTGACATTTCTGTTTAAAATATCCTTTTTTTTATTGATCTTATGTAATATTCTACTTTTCTGAGACACTGAATTTTGGGTTTTCATTATCTGTAAGCCGTAATCATCAAAATTGCAAGAAATAAAGGCTTGAAATATTGACTCCATGTGTAATGAATCCATATAATGTATGGTTTTCACTTTCTGAAATGGGTGACAAAAATCATTGAACTTTTTCATGATATTCTAATTTTTTGAGATGTACCTGTACATCCTTGGCGCATGTTAAAGCTTGGGTGCACCTGCTCTGGTAACGCTTTTAGCTTAGCAGCTATTCTGAAGAGTTTGGCTTAAAGTCTTTTCAATCAGTTTGGTATCTTGGAGCTTCCAGAGACTAGGGTTACACCGGATGATCTGTGTGGAGCCTACTATTTATTTGTCTTTTCTACCAATCTACTTCAGTTAAAAAGAATGCCTGTTTTGCTGTAAAGGTCCAGCAATGTTGTGTGCGCGCTACGAAACTTCAACTAACTTTCCATCAGCATCGGGGTGAGAATGTAACTGGTCCTTTAACCGCTTTATGAATTGCATTCAAGGCAACTTTATTTAAACACATTGCATACGAAGGGTAGATTTACATACAAGTCAGAGACATCTGACTTTATCACCTTTGGGTAATGTTGACAGTAAGCTGACATTGGGTCTGACAAGAGAAGTAGTTCTGGGCTGCTAAAACTAGCCCACACATGGGAAATGAAATTATATTGGTTGGATGTCTAATTGTGATCTGATCCATATCTTACCCTTCTATTAGCCTAGTCAAGGTTCCCACAGGTCCTTGAAATCCGGTTTTCAATTCGAAGGGAAAACAATTAAAGACCTTAAAAGACTTCTGTAATGTTTGTAAAAAGGCTTTTTTTGACACATTTGTACTGCAGTATAGCAGTACCAGAAGTCATCCGTCCCTCCCATCAATCAAAAACCAGTTCAGGTTTTCATCCACACGGAAGAGCACTTGTTTGAAACCTGTTCACTGGAACTTGGAATTTGAAAATGCTGCTTTGTTTACTGTGGTTTAATCTCCTGATAATCCAATGTCACAAAAAATTTCCATGCTGGCAACAAGCTCCGGTGGCCAGGCAAGTGGTAACCGCACCCTCGGGACTCAGTCAAATACGTTTGGATAGAAAACAAAGGCCCGACTGTTAAGATGGCAACGCAAAAAATCCATCAACACAAACAAGTGAATAACAGCTTGAACTTTATTACTAGATTAGATGGAGCCCGTCAGGCTGTCCTTCAACAAATATTTTACAGTCAAAGTACATAAACATGTAAATATTAAAAGGTATTAATAACCTTCCCAGCAGCAAAGATGCGAAGAGCACTCACGACATCCAGGATGTTGGCTGTTTGTCAGTCAAGGTTGACAGCTCAAACTTGTTCCACCGAAGTCTGTATGTTTGCGAAACAAGGTTTGTGGCGCCAGATCAACAGGTTTAAGTTTACACAAGTGTGAGACAACAGTTTCAACGCCATTTCCATGGCCATACAAAGAAAAAAAAAATTAAATAACCATTTGGTAACTAAAGCCACAAGAAGTGTTTGCAAACAACATATCGATATCATGCATATTTTAACTTTTGAGCTTCATCTCAGGTACTAACATAGTGCAAAAGAGACTTTAAAAAAACGTGGAAATAAGTTCAGTAAAAACATTTTATACACAGTTTGACACTCGTGCGTAAATCCAGCGCACGAGCCATCTTCATTGTGTCCGACTGTCCTCAACCTCCTCCGGGACTTCTAGGCTCTGAGCATGAGGGGCACTATGAGGACACTCAGCAGGAGCAGCATAGCTGGAAGGGGGACAGACGAAAAGCATTTATATGAAATTGTTTGTAAGTTCAGTGCTGTGATGATTTTGTCACACAAAAAACTTGTCAGTGGCATTGGGCTCTTATTTTTTGCAGGTGTCGAGATATTAATGCCGTTACCCTCCATCAATAAAGCTTGAGGGCTACATCTCTTTCCCAAAATGCTCCTGGTAGAATAATTATCAGGATGTGTTAACAGTTTTCATTGGAACTATTTATTCAGGACAAAGCAGTTAAGATAAATGTTCTGTGTCTTTGGGTGCTTTAGTGTTACTTGTTATTTGTTATAGTGTTATTTGTCTCATTAAGCTAACAAACATCTGTTCAATTCTAGAGGAACTTTGAGAACTGATTTCTTTCTGTGTGCTTGCTTGTTGGCAATTCTCAGATCTAGTTTTAAAGATTATTGATGATCTTGGCAACAGCAGCTGACAAGACAATCTCCCCGTCAACAGCTAAGAAATGTACCCTGAGGTGAGACTGTTCTGTAAATACTCAGATGACTTGACTGAAAGGATTTCTGAGTCAACTTGCATCTGTCCTCCCAAGAACCTTCAATTAATTTACATATTAGTATAATCAAGTAAGCTATAATCTAATTACTGTAATTTATGGCCTTAACAGTGCTTCCTGCAGGGCATCATACATCTTTCTGGACAACTTTCAAATCATTTCTTAGTATTCTTTGATAAACCTGATTTTTATCTCCCCATAGACATTACATCTTTTAAATCTGTTAAATCAGGACACCTTCTACATGTAGAAACCTTAAACTAATGCATATTTAAAATGGCATTGTGTTGTTTACCATGAGGGTGGTCAGCTCCGCTCATTGCTGTTGTGGGTGCGGTTGTAGTGGCGATGTTGCTGGTCGGGTTGGTGACGTTCAGAGTACCGCTGGTCAGGACAGTGTTGAAGGTACCAAGACTAGCTGAAAAGTTAGGAGACAGCGCATTAGGAGGGTAGACATGATCTCATTGACAGCTGGACAGCAGCTTAGCTTACTCAATAAAATGCATTAATTCACTTAATTAACTGTTGAAATGTGATGTAAATCAGTATCAGTTTGAAAGAGAGAGCATCACCTAAATCCTTCTGTATCTCTGGAGTTTGTTTTAAAATCTCACCACACCTTGAGATGTGAGATTAAAACAGACTACCGGACTGTCCAAAGCTAACTAGCTAGCACTAGCTACACAAAAACTAGGTAAAATAAATGGGGCTGTCAGCCGACTCTTTGGATGAAGTAGTTTAAACATGTAAAATGTTACAAAGCTTAAGTTAATTAAATAAATAATACACTATACTATATAAATATAATACTATAAATATATAGAAAATTAAATTACTTTAAAACACAGTCCACACTTTGGGGAAGGTTTATCTACATTAAAACAAACTAATGAGTATCAGGGCTAGTTAGCCTAGCCTAGCTGTTGCTTTTAATTTCAGACAAAACAGTCAAATTAAAATGCAACTAATTATTTCAGAGTAAGCTGTTTTTTTTTGTTTTGTTCTTCACTTAAGTGTACATTGACTGAAACTTTTCACATCAATTCACTGATCTGGGGCTAGCTTCTATAGTCACACTCTGACTACTTTGCTTGCTAGCTGCTAGCATGATATTAAGTGGTAACTGAGTCAGCACCAAAACTATGCAGGAGCACTTGGTAGTGATTTAAACTACCTAGTATATGTGTAACTTTAAATGCTCAGTTTCAGCTTTATCCATAAAGTCAGCTGTCCAGCCACATTTCATCTTGTTTTAGGGGGGAATGCTAATGCTAGGTTGATTTTCGATTTATGGTCAACCTTTACATGCTCTGGGGGAAGAACCTTATCATCAGCTACTGTTTCTATTAGGCTATCATATTAAGAACCAAAATGACATTACCTACAGTGTATGTTAATGTGTATCCACTTACTTCCATCAGTAGTTCCATTCCCGAGGAGGACTTGGAAGTTTGTACTGTCACTGGATCTGGTGCTGATGGCGGTCAGATTTGCGATGTCGTACTCGCACTTGATAACATTGCCATTCACCATGCCTCGAATTTCTCTCACGATCTAACGACAAAATGTAAGAATTGAGGTGAGATAGGAAGCGAATAGCACAGTTTCAGTAAAATATACATCTAAACGTGTAAATCTAGTTTCACCTCTCATCCAAAAGGCTTCATTTTTTACAATCTGTGTCCTAAATTTGGTCAAAATATTCGGATTTGGCTTTTATCAAAAGCAATTTTAAAAACCCAGATCTAATCATCTTTAAGCGCTTGTTAGTGCATATACTGGATTTTGTGCTCATCTATTGTTTCTTATGACATAAACATGTACATTTCCGTATGCCTGAGGAATGTAAATTTAGTTAATGTGGTTTTTAATCACTCCTTGTGACAGTTAATTTGAGGCCTCACCGTCTCTACCGGAGAGAGCATTCCATCAGTGTTATTCCTGGTCATTGTCCGGAAGAAGAACGTCCCATTATTCTGAGCACAGATGAAAAGCGCGGTGGTGCCCTGAGGAAAGAATTTGTGGTAAGACGATGAGATGACTTCCTTGTAGCGAAGACAATAACAAATTGCAATGTCATACACAGCCTCTTTCTCATTGTTGGACATAAGTCAATAAAGTGATGAAACAGTCCAGACAACGCTAAGAATTCCAGTCCTTCTTGTTCCCTGTGAGCTCACCTGTGACCGTTTTTGGAGCCATTGTGCTTTATTTTTTTAACTTCTGCTTCCCTGTTTGCACTTTGTGTGTTCATGCCGAGGTATATGCCTCTGCAAAGTCTATCATATTGCACGACATACTTTGTTCGACAACAAGTTTGTCTAAGATAATCAGATTTCTGTCTGCAGCCACTGGGAACAAAATTCCAGTGACTTTATGAGAAAAACTAAAACATGCAGTTACCCAGATTCTATGAAAAAGGCTGAAGTAACCAGCATGTAAACAATGTTTCTGTCCAGTTTGAACTTTATATATCCTTTTGTTTAGTTGACAGGACGCCAGCAGAATTAGCCTACAATCTTCACAGACTGAAGGGTTGAGCTGCTGTCTTTTATTCACATTGTTATTCTTTTATTCACATTGTTATTCTTTTATTGATTGAATGGCTGTTTTTTTATGGCTGTGTGTATTATCTGTCTTTTTTTTTTATGAGCGCAACACATTACACATCAGGTCAATATGTGAGACGGCCATGTCGTGTTTAACCAGATCTATAAAAGGTATCAATAAAGAAGGATGTCAGTTTGCCCTTTGATGTCAGCTCTGACATGATAACAATTGGACATTATATAATATTTGCTGGATCATGCCGCTCAGGTGTCATTGAACCTGTCTCCTTTTAACGGCTGCCTAACACAACATCACAGCTGATCTTTATGATTCTGGACTGTCTGATTTTGGGGAAGAGGAGGAAGTTCAGTCAGGCTTTAACTTTCGCTGAAGCAGCGCCTCTTTGTTGGTCAAGTCATTTGCTTTGGGACAATACACCGTATATTTGAGAACCGGGACAATTATTTGTTCAACTGAGCAAGAGGGTGTTTGAATAGTTGGGTTCGTTACCTCTGTGGCATTCTGAGTCAGTCCCAGTGCGATGTATCCCATGGAGTCTCCCCTGAGTTCGACGGACAGGACGGTGCCGGTGGGGGCGGTCAAAGACGTGAACAGACAGGTGCCGTTCGCAGCAGGGTCACAGTCATTTGGTGTCTCCACGCACAGTTTGGAGACGCCACAACCATCCCGAGTGATGTTCACCTGGTAAAACACACAGCCATTTAAACACAGAGCCACGAGAATAGACAGAAATGGCATGCGCACCTACTGTGCTATCATGCAAAGATGTGTAAAAATTGACTTTGTGAGGGAGTGGCTGTTCCAAAAAAAGAGGTTGACTGAGTTACCTGAACAACTTTGCCGTGGGTAATTGGGTAAAGGGTAATGACACCAATTTTATAGTCAAGTTTCCATTAAACACGCAGTATGTAAAATCAGCCGCTATTAGAACAAAACGAAAGAAGTAGGCAGTGTGGAATCATGGCAGATGTTGTCTTCCCTGTCAAACAACCACCACCGCTGACGGTGATGGTTTTTATCACACTATAATTAGTTTACTTTGCCGACTTCCTCTCTGGCTCTCTGGCTCTCTACAGACAGTTAAAGCGACTGGTGACCAAATGAAACGCACCATTAGCTTGATTGAACACATCATGAGGGCCTCGTCATTTTTTTGACACTTTAATGCAGAAATGTTACATATTAAATCTTCAGCACAAGACAAGGAATACAACTCAGCCAGGAAAAAGCTGTTAACTGAAGAAATATACCGTTGGTTTGCATTATGGGAAATGTAGTTCCCAGCAGCTTCTGGGTCCTCACGAGAACTCTGGATTAGAAGTACGAATATGTCGGCCTCTGCTGCATGGATTTTGAAAATTTAGCCCAGTGAATTCTTCGACTTTCTCTCTTTTAAAACATAACTGAATATATATATATATTCAGTTATGTATATATTATTATATATATATTATATTCAGTTATGTATATATTATGTATATATATATATATATATATATATATATATATATATATATATATATATATATATATATATATATATATATATATATATATATATATCTGAAGACTTAAAACCCTGAATCAAGCAAAACACATATTCTGTGAAAGCCTAAAAGGAAACAGACTGCAGCTAAATGATAGGTTTGTGAGCAGCTTCAAACCTCATTTAAGCTGATTTTAAAGTAGTTTTTAAACAAATGTTACAGTTCTCCGTTTAGATTACAAAGGTCAAGGTGATATCTACGCTGAGAGGATGAAAGATAAAGAAAACAAACCTCTGTATTATTGGCAAATGACAGATGAAACGTTCCTTGGACACCCGCGACCATAAAGGCCATCAACGCTGAAACCAGCAGGATCAATCCTCGTTCCATTCCTGACGAGAGGGCACAGAGAGCGAACAGGAAATAAAGGGTCAATATTCAAACCAGACAAATAAGGTTTTGCATAGGCAAATCAATAACATAACCACACTTAACCATGCAAGTTAATGATTATAATTCAGACTGTAGATTAGAATGTACATTATTAAAGAGGTTTTTACAGCTGTGCATCCATAAATCCATGAAAGCCTACAAGAGTGCTGTGTGGAGTCAAAGGATAAAGAAAACCAACTCAAACAGCTTTCCCAACCAGAACACCTTAAATGAAAACAAAAAAATAACTCTATTATACTGTGTGTACCATAATGTCTAGTTCTTTTCTAGTGAAGGAATCAGAATCAATACTTGTTAAATCGGTCTCTGCTTCTAATCCAGGAGTTCAAGACTAAGAAAAACCGCCAAATTAAACAAAACGAAAAAGAACACAGTTCCAATTCCGATTATTTGTACATCTGGATGTTTAAGTTTTGTCGAGCAAGTTAACGGAAAAAATTGGAAAATCTTAAATTATCCCATTTTGTACAGTTCAAAAGAAAATGAGCTTCACTTTCTTCTTCTCTCAAATCACACAGCAACGTATTTATCCTTCCACTGATCTGGTTAATAAAATGATATAATAATAATAATAATGAAAAGTAATTTAACAATATAATAATGATAAATAATAGTTGTGACTCAGTTAAAACTAAATACAAAAATGTCACTCGATCAAGTTTTTTTCCTGTTGATTTCAGAAAGTCTTACCTGAGCTTTAGGTGTGAGATGTTGATGCGTGGGAATGTTCTCTGCTCAGCTGTCTCTGCTGCTCTGTGTGCATTTGATCCCTGTGGAGATTTAAATCGGCTCATGTCAGCGCTGATGCTCAGCGGAGGGCGGGGTCTACAGCATCCTGAGGGTGGGGGCGGGGCTTTGTGAGAATTCACCTGACCTACTACCTGCCTGGAAGGTGTGCTCTCCAGGAAGCTTTTTCTGGAAAATCAGCGGTTCACTGAAGGGGACGGCAGTTCTTCTCAACGCACATTTTCTTGTATAACTCGCTTGATGAGCAGCAGCGATGGCATGCAACTGATTTATATTATGCTGAACTAACTGAATCAACGAACTTCTCTTTTTTTTCACAACTGAACAAACTGGATAAACAAACTGACTTAAAGGATTAGAGGCCGGAACAGATTCATACTGTTTCATTTTGTTTATAAGTGGCGGACCCTGCCACCTTTTTCTAGCTTCAAACAGCGTTCTGGGGACCTTATTTTCCCCTGATAACTTCTTGTTTATGCAGTTATGGAAAAGATAAATATTTCTGAGTTTGTGTTATTTCCTCATTATATTGTGAATGTTATTATTCTGATGCTGAATTTCAGAGCCCCTTTAAGTACAGTGTATAAGAACTGGCCAGCTGCTGAAGGTCATAAATAGAGTGAATGCAAATTAGCAGAAAAAACACTAACTGCTGCTAATTTCACTCTTTTCTGGAGCTTCTATGCCTGTAGCTACCTGCCATTAGCTTTTTTAGCTCAGTTAGCAGTGCAGCTAGTGCCCCTAAGCTGACATGAGCGTCTGCTGCTTGGAGCGATTTAGGAGCCTCGGTGTTACAAAGCTGGCAACAGATCTGGGGTCAGTAGCCTCCATTTCTGACAAAACATCACATTGCTTCACCCTCTGTCGATCATTTTAGTTATTTCTGAACGTTTTAACTGCAATTCTTACATAGTCATTACACATTGGACCTTTATTTGTCAATCTGATTTGATCTGGCATGTTGTATCTTACTCACCTGGACAACTTGTAATTAATACTATGAAATGTCATCCATCATTGCTTCACAGTCGCCCCTCCAGTGTCACCTGCTGACATGACGTCATAGCCGGTGTGACCACAAATTCCAGACTGCTGGCTGTCACTCCTCAGGTTTTCAGGTGAAACACACGGAACATTGTGACCCTACATTCTTATCGGCTCAGTAATCGGTTTACTTTTTCCGAATGAGGAAGTTTTTGTTTGTTGGTGACAGCTGTGATCTCATCCATCCCGCTTAGCAGTTTTTGAGCTGCGTATCGTGGGGTTACTAAAAGTTACCAAGAGAGATGCGTTGATTTTTAATTAACAAACATTTAATGTGGCTAGATTTGACTTTGAACTAGAGGCTGACATTTGTTCGGGAATCCCACGGGTCACGGGATTCCCATGGGATTCCCGCGGGATGGGAGTCAATATTACTATTAATCACGTGATTGGGACGGTACAGGATAAAAAGTTAACGGGAGCAGACGGGAGTGGGAACTAGGGGTAGGCGGATCGAATCCAAATATTGATAATATTGATACCAGCGTTGGTATTGATATGTAATTGATACCAGTGTAATGAGATCGATACTTAAGTTTCAGTTTCTATCCCTTGTGCACTGCGGCTGTTTCATTAAAGTGGTGACCTGCTGTCGAAAATGGGAGCGGGACGGGAGTGGGAGTCATTTTACCAGGAGCGGGATGGGACAGGATTTTTTTTTTTAATCTGGCCCGGGATTGGGACAGGACAAGATTTTTTTCTGTGGGAGTGGGACAGGACAGGAGTGAAAACCCACTCCCGTGTCACCCTCTACTTTGAACACACTAAAATTGACAAGATTTAGGTGTCCCCCCCCCCTCCTGTATTTCAATTCTATCGACGTTGAGAGCCTATATGAAACTATATTTAACCCTTTGTGAGACCTTCATCTCTCTCCTGAGACACAGACTGATCAGATTTCTTTTGTTGTCACCCGATCTTTGAAGCAGGGCGTACCCCTACCCAACAACAGGAGGTGACCCTCCAAAGTGAAGAATTAATTCCCTTAAAGACAAAGAAGAAGGACCCTGTTTTCACACTATCATTACGGAAGAAACCTCCATTATTTGAGTTTTTGTCAAAAAAAAAAAGGTCAACGTCTGATTTAGATTGTTCCTACCTACGGGCCGTTGGAACTATTACTGTGAAGTTGATGTTGAGAGAAGGAACCAGTTATTGGTTTACCTGAAACTCAATCTCAGAGTGAAACTCAGCTCGTCCACGGCTGCTCTGGTATTGTTTGGTGCACCTGAGCGAGCCGCAAACAGATTTATGTCCTCTAAAAACAATGCAAGGTGTCATTTGTGCTCATATAATTCAGTACAGGGCACCTGGTGTCACCTGCAGTGTACAATGAAACGATAGATGAGGAACTAGAGCACTTGACCTTTTTGAATACTTCTGCCCATTGAACTCATAAATCCAACACACTGGACCTTTTTTTAGCGATCGGAGCTGCTGTGGCTACTAACAAATTCACTACGCCACATATACCTCGCTTTTGCTATCAGGCCCCCTCCAATTTTGGGACGACCTACCTGAGGAGAGTCGGTAACTTTTACATCACGTCTTAAAAGCCACTTTAATAGACTTGCTTTTAGGTGACGTCCCCCTGTTTACACTGATTTTTCACCGTTCTTTTTATTCCTTCTTTTTTGTTTGCCTCTGATGTTAATTCTTCTTTTTCTAACCTTCTGGTGTGGCTTGTATGTGTTTATCGTTAACTCACCTTCAAATTTGATTCTTTTTACAGTTCTTAATCCATTTATCTGTTTTTGTCTCCTCTGATGTCGTCCGCGTATCGTCTGTTATTGATTCTATTCTTTTATCATTTAATCTGCATCGCTTTTATCCTGTGATTTTGCCTGTTTTTTTCCTTTTTCTTGTTATTACTTATCGTCATTTTGTGTTTGCCCTCTTGTTTTAACTTCTCCTTAGTCTAAGCTTCCTTGTTGACTGTTCAGCGTTTGTTCTGTATCGAGTTTCCTGCTTTTGCCTCTCTAGCAGAGCACTTTGTAAACTTTGCTTCAAAAGGCATAAAGCTTAACATAAGACAGTTTATTATTATTATCATTATTATTGTTGTTATTATTATAATTATTATAATAATTATTATTATTATTATTATTATTATTATTATTATTATTATTACTATATGCTTACTTTGTGCTGTACCAGAAATACAATGCAATCACAGTACTTACCACTAATAATAACTTTATTCATATAGCACCTTTCATGCAAATGCGCAGCCCAAATAAGTGCTTAACAAAGACTGGATAAATGAATACACAATGATGAATACTAACAATACAAAACCTTAGAAATAACTGGTCAAAACAAGCAACAATAACAAAATAACAACAGCTCATTTTATTTATCGTGGCAATGCATGTACAATAAATGGTAACAAAGTTTGAAAAGAACGATAGATAATAAAACTGTGAATCACTGTTAAAATCAAAGACACAATTTCTGATGGTGGAGCAACATGTGTAGTACTAGCTGAAGTCGTGAGTCTCACCAACACAACCCCGACCACTCACAACGAGTTGATCATTTCACGCATTCAGTTCAAAATGAAGTTATATTTTCTTGTATATTTTGTTTTCCTTTCTGATCTGTTTCCAAGTCTTCTTTGAGGAAAAATGTTAAAATAAAATAAACTGAATAAGTAAAGTCAGTTTTTCTTCTACCTGGATGAGAATTTAGAAAATCAACCAAATAATTAAAGGCTAAAGAAGTAATAATTACGTGTCGATGACCCTCCCTTGACTTCACCCTTCACACACATCTGGCCCACATTCAGATTTCCTGACTCTGATGATGGAACACAGGGTTGAATTGTCTGAGATGTGTTGCTAATCTATGAAACGGGATCCATGAGACTACTGACATCAAACTGTCTGGCAGCGGCTCTTGAGTGTGTCTTGAGTAAATATTATTCTTGACGAGATGATTAAAAATGAACTCATTCAAAGCTACAAGAATCTAATGATCAGTTGTTCATGTGGATAATGTGACGATGTGGAGTTTTCTTGGGTGACGGATCTAATTCTATATTGTAAAGTTTCTCCTTTTCAAATTGTTCGCTGTGTGCTCACCTTCGACTTGAGCTGAGAGGCAGCTCCACCCTGTGATATTGTCTTAATGATGTAATATTGATTACACAAAACCCATTTACATTTATGTTAAAACAGGTTTTGCTCAGACTGATCCCTCAACAAACAGACCACAGGTCTGTGCAGGTCTGATGTGTCCACATCGATTGGCTCTCTGAGTAATCTGTTTGTTCTGTGGGTCTGGACTGTTTGACCAAAACACACAAGTAGGCTGTGACGAGCCCAGTGTGCGCGTCTGCCCGCGGCTTTGTAAAGACAAAACAAACATGAAGAACGAGAGTGCAGAGTAACAGTACTGAAACTAGAAAAAGCATTTCTTGAAAAAAATGGCGGTGGGTTCTTTACACAGCGCGATGGAAACCGTTTGACCTTAACGATTTGACTGAGTTGGCGATGTAAAAGAGTGAATGAGGTCGTCATAAAGAGCTCACTCACAGCTGATCTCTGTGTAATACTGAGCATTTTGGAATGTCACTCAAGTCAAACTGGTCTGTTGTTAAATGTGTACAAATACTGTGCTAAAAACATAAAGAATGCCTATGTATTTGCAAATATTAGCCCCCCGACAGACTAAAGTAAGATAGTGATAACGGTAAACACGTTACCTCCTTGACACCAGAATGTGAGCATTGTCACTGTTAGCCTGTTAGCATGCCAACACCAAGGGGGGAAAATTCACATGAAAGGAGGGAAAGTTCTTGTGAAAAATAAAGAATATCAGTGGAATTGTGAAAAAATATTTTATCCTGTAAAAAAAATCGTTCTACTTGTAAAAGAAGATTTTGATTTCTTCTTTTTCTTGTGAAAAATATGATTTTCTTGCGGAAAAACATTTTACCAACACACGAGAAAACGTTTGTTTGTAGAATTTTTAAAAAAAACGGGTCACCAGAAACATAATGATTTGACACATGAATCATTTTGGACATACCACAGAATAGAAACTTCCAAAGCGATCAGAAATATTTAGTTTGGGGGATGTATATCACTTAATATGTAAATGTATACAGTTTTTGTATGAAAAGGTGTGCAGCGTAAACATTTTGAGCACACAAGAAAAACAGACAATAGAGACACTGTTCTGTGTTCATCCTGGCATTCTCTCAGTCTTGTGAACACTTCCTCATTCTGTGAGATAGCATCAGTACAGATACCTGGGATTGCTGAGCATGTGAGATATGAATCTGCAAAAAATGAAGTGACGAGATGGAAAATACTTTAAGAGCTGCTCATTTCCGCCTATTCATTTCTGTGAGTTGTCTTACGGTCCGACCTGCAGTGACTAATTCATTCTGATGTCGTCATCGGATTTGATTTTGACTCACTGATGATGTTTTTACTAGATATAATCATATAGTTTTAGATACAGTCATTGAGTTGTGTTGTCAGGACTGTAAAAAGTATTTAAAAGAGCAATGTAAAAAAATACACGCTAATCTATCAGTGTATTATTATACATTCTGTGTATCATAAAACCCTTTAGCCCCTGAGAGTGAGCGGTATATGAATACTGTACCTTGTTCCTGTGTAGACCAGCACTGTTACATTGAGTATATATGTTTGCAAAATACCCTCATCTTAAGGACAAAACCTCTTAAGACAATAAAAGACAACAAACTCATGATAAGAAAAGATTAAGCTAAGATTATATGAGTGTCTCCATTGTTAAACAGAATCACAACCTGAATTTACTTCTTTTTTTGAAAAACACATCTGTTCAATAACTTCACTTTTCTTAGTTGTAGTGTTTCAGGAGGATCATTAATTTGACATCACTCAGAATCCTGGCACCTGCCTCGCACACCGCGTGATGACAAACAATTTCCTTAACGGTAAAAAGCTCACACATACCCTTTGTAAACCCACAGGCTCTCCTCAGGCCTGAGAGGGTGTGACACTGTACATATTTTTCCATCACCAGATGCCCCACCTCACTTCAGCCGGGAAAGAGGTCTAATGAAAATTGAAAACCTCGGGGTGGGTGTGAAAGTCCTATATTTAGACACATGGACGCAAGCTATTGTCGTCTTATCTTTATTTGCAAAGTGAAATCACTCATGTACGTTTACTAAAAGTGTAGAAGTAAAGGGCATACATTTAGTTATGTAAACTATCTAAACTACTGTATCAGACAAACCACCTCCTGGCTCCTGAAGCCTGTCAGACAGCGTAAAAGAGAAGATCGTGATCTTTGAGGTGATGTTTCAACTGAATACAAGTGAAGCCAGCTGTGGCATTTCTACGTTTGTGGGAGAGAAGCTCTTTATGGTCTTTTAATTATCAACAAATTCATGTGACATCTCTAAAGCCTGTGTACGCATATTGTGAGTGCAGATGTATATATCTTGAGTGTGTGTGAAAGGGTTGGTGTTACACAAGCATTGTGACACAAAAAGACCAGGCGAACAAAAAGCAAGAAAAAACAGCTCAGGGCTCGGATGGTTACACAACCTGAGGTTCCCAACACGTTTGTCTGATGTCATTCCTCTAGATTTGTAAAGAGGTACCCCTGGTTGGGAATCACTGTAGCAGATGATGCATATGACACCTTAAATCAGCTGCTGGTTCAGCTCTCTGACACTCCCTCAGCTGTCACAGACCAGAGCACCGCAAAAGCACCTCATATCTACATGAGAGATAAGAAACAGCCTGTTCCTTTCACTTTTGTTTTTCATACATAAAGAGTTAAAGATATAATATGTAACCTTTTCACAGGTTGAGGTCGGCAAACTACGTCTTTTGTTATTGTTACTATTCAAATTAAGAGCCAAGATCGTCACTGTTCAGTAGTTCTAACAATTTATTTGTTCAGTAAAAAACCAGCACCGTAAAAAATATTTACCCATCTAAAATGACAAACAACATATGAACATATAAAATATTACAGAAGACACCAGTGATGAAAACAGAAAAATCGTACCATTGCACGATATTGCAGAAACATAAGAAGTGTTGTCATTACCGATGTAAAACTTGAGAGCACAGACGTGAGGAAGGCAACGCCTGATGAAAGTGCACTGAGTGGAAATAGTAACAGATGATCGTAAAGACCAAAAATCTCAGGATTCATTTCCAGGAATGGTCATTATCATTGGACCACTCTGGTACATTTCCCAAAGCACGTTTCTGTACTTCCTGAGATACGACGACTACATGAAGAACTGTTCACATACTGGTGTTTTTGTGACATAACAACACTGGTCCACTAGACAACACAATATACACACAGTGTGTTCATATTAAAGGCACAATATGGACCTCCTTCAAAAAACAAGTAGTTTTACCCTGAAACACCAAAAATATATAAAGTAACAGACACCGTTCAGAAATACATGTTTTAGAAACACATAATAAGGTTTTAAATATATATTTAAAGGTGATTTGAAATCAGAAATCATTAACAAGCAGCCTGTCTACGGATTAAAGCAACAAAATTTGAGCAAATACTGACGCCATGGGATAGCAGCTCAGTTCCAAAGCGTCAGTATTTGACGATCTGTCGACATGACTCAACAATCAGCTTTGCTGTTGCTTTAAGTGACAAATGTGCTGTGAAGAAATCTGATCCTGGGGAGCCAAAAAAAAACTAACAAACAAAAAAACGTTTTTGTTTTTTTTTAAATAAAAAATAAACAGGAAGAAAGTGTTAAAACTCCTAGTGGTCGTATCCAAAGAGACACTGGTGCAGAAGTTGATAAAAGCACCTTATTGGCACCCAAAGTCTTATCTCCGTTTTCAACAAACAAAAACTTCACAATATGTTGAATTTAATTTGAACAAGGCCATAATCACGTGACATTTCCACACACACGGGAAGTTACAGCTCAGTCAAGTAGGCCGTGAATAGTGAATGCTTCGTGCATTAACCAGGTCCATGAGTCATGATTTCAGGAAAGAGACATCCTGTTGATTTCATAAAATGTGTGTTTTGGCCCTTGGAACACCACAAGCCGACCGCTGTCTAGTTCCAATATATTCAGAGAAGGCAAATATCTCTATGGTTGACATCTCCTAAAAACTATTTACATGGATAAAAAGCACTACAGAGTTTGGGGTGTACTGTCCCTTTAAAATAATCTAAACCTGATCTTTAAAAAGGGATTATTGTGACGTCTTTAAAACTAAATATAAAGTCCATCTTCCAGCAGCATGCTGGATCGTGGTCGAGATCCTCGGTGGCTGTGTCGGTGCTCTCTGTCTCTGTCACTCCCTCTCCTCTCTCTCTCCCCCCTCTGACTCCCCCTGTCCTCTCTCCTCTTCCCCTTCTCCTCCTCCTCCTTCTCTCCCCCTGCTCGCTCAAACTGCCTCCTCGCACTCTCGATCCTGCTCCCTCGTTTCTCGTCTTCCCTCTCCCTGTGCTCATCTGATCCTCTCCTGTGGTGACTCCTCTCCGAGTCGGATCCCTTTCGGCTGTGCCCCCGATCCCTCTCCTGACGCTCCCTCCTCGACGACGTTTCGTGACTCCGATGCGAATCTTTCCTCGCGTGATCCTCCCTTTTTGATTCTCTTCCTTCCATGCCATCTCTACTTTTTGCCACCTCAGCCCTCCAGTCCCTCACTCCTCTCTCCTCTCTCCGGCTGCCTCCGTCCTTGTCCGTCTCTTTCGTTTCGTGTACGCTCCCCCTTTCACTTTTATGGGGTCGATCTCTCTCGCTCCTGCTGCTGTGCCTCCCCGTACTCCCACTTTCCACCTCTTTTTCTTCAGTTTTCCCTCTGTCCACCTCTCTGCTGCTCTTACTCGTTCCAGAATATACTTTTTCAACCCGTTCCTGTTGTTTTGAATCGCCCGATCTGATCTTAATTTCCTCAGGTTCTTTTTCCCTCTCGCCTGCCTTTTTATTTGGAGCATTTTCTTCTTTTGCCGTGTCTCTCTTGCTCTCGTATTTTTCTTTTCCAGCGGTAATTCGGTTTTCAGCCTCTTTGTCTTTCTTCTTCCCTTTCTGAGACTGTTCTTTTAAAACCTCCTCTTTGGCTTCTTTGACAGTCTCATTTTTCTGCTCCACTTCCTCATCGGAGATCTTCTCTAATTTTTTAATCTCAAACTTGCTCTCTCCCTCAACTTTGTCCTTCTTACTTTCCTTCTTTCCTTCTTTCTTAGCATCCTTTCCCACCTCTTCTTTCTCCTTCATGCTCTTCTCCTCCTGTTTCTTACTTTTCAAATTTTCCTTCTCAATCTCTTTACTCTTCTGCTGCTCCTCTGCCTTCTTGTCCAGTTTCTCCTCCAGGAGGTCCAGCTCCTGCTCCAGCTCAGCCAGCTTCTTCGGATCCGACTCCAATTCGTCGTCAACTTCCACCTCCACCTCCTCAATCTCCTCGTACTCCTCCACCTCGATGCCGTCCATGGTCTTCTGCAGCTGCGTCTTCACCTTGTTCAGCTCCAGGAGGCCATCTTGAAGTTCTTTACATACGTCCCTGATCTTGGTGGCGAACTTTGTCTTGGCGCCTTTGCGGAGCTCATGGGAGTCTTTGGCGAGGAAGAAAACGTCCAGAGCGAGGAAGAGCGCCGACATGACCCCTGTGGTGACGCTGATGGCCTGGGCGGCTTTGGCGGCGCCGCCTGCAGCGCCCAAAATCTGCACAGTGCTGATGAGCTTATCGGTGTTGATCATCAGGGCTTTTCCGGCACGACCGCCCTCCTTCATCACATGCTTGAGGTTGTGGTTCAGAGCCTTCTTGGCAGCACTCTCAGAGTACTTTTCAAAGTCCCACTCCTGCAGGGTGTCCATACCCGCCTACAGGACGCACAGAGAAAAAGGGGCTGTAAGAACTGTGACGCAAAGGAGGTATCTTATCTCTAGTTGTTGTCTAGGCTGCACTTGACGTATAATGTAACATAATATAATGAGAATTGTGAATCATCTAAAAAGCCTGATTTCCTCACCTGCACAAACTCCAAACATTCCCTGATGTCTTTGATCTCCTCCTGGTAGCCCTGGATCATCTTCTCCAGCTTCTTACGGTCCATGCTGGAGTGAACCGTATCTGTGATGTTGGCCGTCGCTGAGGTGATGCTGCCCGCTGTCGCCACGCTGATCCCCACCGCCGTGACAATAATCGAGGCACCGAAAGTGAAAGGTGCCAGAATGAGGCCTGTGATTGTCGCAACACTGCCGGCGACGCTGGCCACCCCTCCACCCACAGCAGCCTTCACCGTTTTCTTGTGGAACTCATCTGCAGCGTCGGCCAGAGCCACAAGCTCCAGGATGCGACTCTGCAGGGACGCCCCCCGCTTGTTGAAAAGACGCACGAACAGACGGGCGGCCATGTAGACACGATCGGCTGCCTGCTCCATTGCCCTGCAGAGACAGATGTGAAGAGATAGTGTGTCTGTTAAGTTTAAAGTTAGATGCTTGTAGGTTCTACATGTGCACACAGTAAAACATGGGGTCTTGGAATATTTACATTTGTCATTTGAGCCCAAACACAAATACTACCTAACTAACTAAAAAGAGGGCGTCTGCCCTTGATTATGATTATGACACTTGACTCAATCTGCAAGGATTTACAGTAACAGCCTCCTGTTGCAACAATCCTGCTTTTAGTGTATTGATCTGTTATGTCTCTCAACCGCCCACAATTAAAATACAATATTTCACAACATTACTGCCTACAGCAAGAAAGTGAAAACATCAAAATATATTTTTTTGTGAATACGATGTAGGACTTTTAAATGCCTTCTAAATCCGTTTTTGGAAGAAACTGATTTCAATGCTTTTTAAAGACAATAAGCATAAAAAATATTCTCCAAAATGCTAAAATAACATCTTCTGTGTAAATCGGAATGAAAAGGTGTTTAAGAAAATAAAACTATGCTTACATTTCCTCATCATCCTCCTGGAAATTGGATGTCTCATTCCACTCCGCCCAACCTGTCAACCAGCAGAAGTTGTGACAGAATTAGTATTAAATGCGCTGGTTTCTTGGGTGTGTTAGTGTGTATAGTGTGTATCAATATGAACACAAACGTACAAACCTTTGACAGTGTTCCACCACTCCATCAACTCATCATTTTCCTGAAAACAGAGAACTTTGTCAAAGAAAACCCTAAAGTACGTCGATGTTCTTCTTTTATATCGAAGTCTAAACACGAAACAGGCCACAACTAAAATGCAACAATATATCATTCTTTCTCTTGGTTCGGACATTATAAATCCAAACTACACATGTCGAAAGCGCCCCCAAAAAACACACCTCTTCAGCTTCCAGCGTGTTTTCTGCAGAGGGGAAAGAGGCCATCTCCACAGGCTGAACCTCCACTGAGCTTTCCTGGAAAACAAACACAACAACACAACATTGTGACACAAAATTCACTTTAAAGGGTCACGTTGTGTAACTACTGTCACACCTGTTTCCTCTGTACTCCTGTTGGCATCACAGGTGAAAGTCTGTTCAGTGATCACTAGCTACATGCTAAATGCTAACTGCAGCCATTTCAAGGGCTGCGGATGTCTAGTGATGATGAAAAAGATAATTAAATGGCATGAATTGTATCATGTTACCCATAATATAATTAAAAATACGCCAGTTCTTACATACTGCCCCTTTAACTAATTATTTCACTGTTTAACGTGGGCTCAGACTCTTACGAGCATTCAGTGAGCAAATTGTTATGAGTCACAAGTTTATAATATGTGACGCGCCACGGCAAAACCAGCAGCAAGTCGGCTGGGAGAAATTCACAGAAACGAAGAAACTATCATTTTTTTTCTAAATTAGTGATTTTTGTTTTTTTTGCAGAATGTGCAAGTTGAGATCATGAAGAAGCCACTCCATGTTTCAGATAACAGTATTGGTTGCCTTAAAAGTATACATTTTGTGTTTGAAATCGGGTAGAGTTTCAGGAAATGCTGGCGCACCGTTACAGTTAATTTGCATACTGGCTACCTTTGACCATTCACGGCTTTTGTTTGTTTTTTTCCGGCCAATCAGGTGCACGTTAGTAGCGAACCGCATGGCTACTTATGCAGCTCCCCGCATAAGTTCTGCCACTTCTAGAAGCTGCATGTGATTTCATCATTGAATGAAGATGGACCAGGAAAAATGCATTGCAGAAGAGCTAAATCGTGGCTGTTACAGCGCAAATCTATGGCAGTACTTTTGCGAGACGCCGGATACTTCTGGTTATTCCGACGCCGTTTTCACTTCTGATTCTGATGAGTGCACTGACGATGAAAGCGATTGTATTACACTGGAGAACATCCCTAATCTACAGCTGACTTTAGTCGAAGATGAAGACGAGGAAGACTCTCTCGGCCTCGCAGCAGAGGAGCTGGAGCGTGAGATATCAGACGCTATATATACGGTGACATGTGAAGGGGATAAAGACAGCGAAATGGAGAAAATCCGTAACTTTGACTGCAAATGCTACGCAAGAAGAAAGGAGAACTCTCTCACTGGGACACATTCGTGTAACTTAGCGACAAGCTTTCTCCAGAGCTTATGTACAGCATACGGTTGGATTCTCTAGCTACCGAAAGAGAGTGGCAGGACATGCGAATAAATCTCGAGACAAACAGACGCACAGTAGTTACTTCGGACACGACTACATCCACCAAAAAGCCCCAGACGAAGAGAAACCACTTATTCCATCAGAGGCAATGACGTCTGCAGGAATACTTTTCAGTTTCTTATGGGGTGAGGTTCCATTAACATCCAATTCATCTACTTTGCGTTATGTGTTCATTCGAAGTCGCAGTCAAAGTCACAGGAATTACAAACTGTTATCTCATTTTTTTTGTTTTCAAGTTTATACCTTAGCCTACATTGTTATTAGCTAGCTCAGTACTGTCGTTTTAAAACTAACTAAAACGAAACTAAGCTGTAATGGGAGGTTTTGTCTAGTAATGTGAGTTTCTGCTATTAATCTGAATAATAATTAAATTGCTTAAATTGACTGATGCTCAATATTTAGCACCTAGTTTACTGGAGGATAGTTTGGATGAATACTCCAGAGTCAGGTGACAATGTAATTGTAATAAAAGCATTTTCATTTCAATAAATACCTTCTAATTCTGATCAGTCCACTAAAGTGCTTAAGTAAAAATAACACCACATCAAGATTAACTACATGACAACTGCTTTTGATAACCATTGTTCAAACCACTACAATACTTTCTGCCCTGCAGGCTAACAGATACCAGATGTCACTGAATGAATGTAGGGGGAGGGCTTATCTAAATAAGATGCAAATAAGCACCATATTGTTGACTAGCCAGGGGGTGAGAATTTCCTGCTGTGAGAATTGCAAATGTCTTAGGGCTGTTTTCTCCCTAAAGGCTTTTGAGATGTGCATACATTCAAATGGCCACAACTTCTTAAAATATTATCAGATTTCCATTTGTTAGACATCATTGGAAAGCTTAGAAACTACACTTTCAGAATTTGTAAATAAGTCAAAATGCCTCTAGGGAGACTTGTTGCTGGTTTTCTCATGGCTGGTCACATATAATATCTAATATCATGAAAAACATGCTAGGATGTGATGTTTGTACAAAACAACATATTCAACATTTTCATTGTGTCAGTTATGCTTTAAAGGTATGAAACTGAACAGACTTCTATTTTCATGTAAAAACATTACAAGTGTGTTTCTTATTAGTTTTATTTAGTTATTTTTTTCATCTGAGAGATTTAATTTGTCAACCAAAGAATGACTCAGCATTTTCAGCTTACTTCACCACTACACAATGATGAAAAGTATCATTTGTCTGTTGTTTTACTTTCATTTGTGTTGTTTTTATCTGCTTTATCCTTTTCTTTCTATACATACACACACACACACACACACACACACACAATAATATCATCATGTTTACCTGTGGGTGAACCTCTGGGTTCAGCTCCTGCAGCTCAACAGCCTCCTCAATAATAGGCATCTTATCTGAACTCTGTAGATTAAAAAATAATAATTCATCTCATTAACTCAGCAAAAAAAATAAACAATAAATAATAATAATAATAATAATAATAATAACAATAATATCAGTATATAAAGTAAGGAAATATAAATTAAAAAGAGAGAACGTGGGTGCCTGTAAAAATGACCCAGAATGATTTCTAATCACCTTTTCAACTGATCCTTATAACTTATGCACGTTAATAAGAAACAGCGCCATAAAATAACCCGTTCGTAAACTTTATTCTAGGCTTTTTACAAGCCTTTCAAGCAATCAAATATTGAAAAAAAAATTGACATGGAACTTGATATCAGGACCAAGTTCCTCTGTAGTGATGCAGCAGCAGTGAGAAAGTGAGTAACTCAGAAACAACTAGAAGGAATCAGTAGATACCTGAGATGTCAGATTAAGTTTGGGTACTTTGGGAAGAGTTTTCTTGACTCGGAATGAAGTAACCTGAGAAAACAAACAAGAAAGGAGGGATTTAACAACGAGAAGAGAAGAGAAAAAAAAACGCAAAGTCTGTCACAGTTTGCAATAATCGTGTCTCTAGATGTTTCAGTGAATGAACGACAACTCACTCGTCTTTTTTTCTTGATGGTTCTCCTGCGTCTCAGCCCGCCTCCTTGTGGAGCCTCCATGTCTGCACTTTCCTGCAAATTAGGACAGAAAATGGGAAGCAGAGAGGATTGTTTAGCAGCTGCACACACACGTGATCCAGGAGTCTACAGGGATCAACTAACCTGCTCTCACTGCTCAAATCAAATCCCTAAATGTGTTTTATGTATTCAGAGCATTTTGATGCCTCACTGGCAATCTTAAATCTTAAAATGACAGATCGGCAATTAATCTACATCAAAAACCTACTTTTTTTTTGGGCTACTTCAAATAAGGAATAGGAAAACAGGAATAATGACATACATACCTGATGTTCAATTGTTTTGGGCGTTCTTCTAAAGATTCCAGCGAACCCTCCTTTTTTCTCCTTTTCAAAAAATGAAACAAGGAGCATTAATTCAAGTATTTTAAATGTGACAATAAACTGATACAGTCAAGCAGAATAATTATCTCACCTTCGTGGCGTTTGAAGCTTCTAAAAGATTATCTGTGCTAGCCGACAATTGAGGAAGGTCATCCTTCAAAATAAAATGAATAGACGGAACAAACCAAGAATTTACTATCACTGAAACTCTCACAATAAAGGTTTTAGTGAACACTGACAGTTCTGTCACATCTTTCAGAAATCCCTCAGGTTTCAGGAGGTGTTTTCAAACAATGCCTAAGGTTTTATAATGCATTTTTTTAAATGGGCATCTTCGATCTCAGTGGGTTAAAATAAACAAAACAAGTTGCCAAGTGCATCCACAGACTTTGAGTATCTCTCACCTCAGCAGTTTCTGCGAGGCTGTCGCAGCTGGCGGACAGTTCCTTAGAGGCAGTGAGGGGATCCTGGAAAAAAGAAAGGAACCTCTGTGTGAACTTGCTGAAGGTTATTTTTAAACAATCTTAGCACAAAAATTTAAACAAGAGCTTCCACAGAAATCTCAATCACGAATAATCATACACACAACCACAAAAAAAAAAATCTTGGTCACCTCTGTAGTGATCAATCGAGGAGCTGGTTTTGGAGACTTTCTGAAGATCCCTGCCAGTCCTCCACTCTTCTCCTGAAACGTATGAAACGCTCACATGTTAAGAGTTGATATTCAGCCGCAGAACAGAAAAACCGGGCTGAGATTGTGTATGTTGGACCACATTTTTACCTTTGATGTGGTTGCTTCTAAGAGATTTTCACAACTGCCAGATAACGTATTATCCTCATCCCAGTTTAACTCCTGCACAGAAAATAAAACATCAACCCTAACCCTAACGAACAGAAATACATTTTTAACATTAAAAAGGGTCATTTACTGCACCTCATCTGTTGTAGCCCCCTCCGTTGGTTTCTGAGTCTTCTTAAACATGCCACTGAAAATACTTTTCTCCTGAAAACAGACAAGACAGACAGTAAGTGGCGTTGAAGACTACATCAGGTTTATTTGTAATGGGTGACAGCTAAAAAATACAATAAAAAACAAAACAGCAGTAAAAGAATGTGTGTTTTTAAATGTAAATGAGAAACCTTCCGCATATCAAAGTGGATTTAAAAAAAAGTTTTTATAGTGCAGAAGTTCCTTTTATGCTTAAAAAGACAGAATTTCTCAACACACTACCTTAGTGTTGTTGGTTTCTGACAGACTGTCATTACTTGCCGTCAGCTCCATCTGATCGTCTTTGTCCTGACAAAAGAGAATTTCACAGTATACAAATATGGACAATGGTGCTGAATGATCCTAACAGTGTCAGAGGTCACACACACTCACCTCCGCAGCCGCCTCATCTCCAGACGCTTTGGGTGTTTTCTTACGAAGCCCACTGAACAGCCCACCTTTCTCCTGGTGAGTAAAAAAACGCATGTATGTTAAGTTGTTGAACGAGGGTAAAAGTTGAATTCTGGACATTTTGTTTATAACCATCTCTTGATCACCTCGTGACGAGTAAAAAAGTTAGGTGTGTTAACGGTTTGACCAGGAACCTTCGATCACACTTTACAACACTGCCAACCATGTTTCAAAGCATGCAGCCAAATTATCTTCTACCCTTTAGGGAGACACTGGGCTCATTTCATTGAATCATGAAAAATAACTTTTAATGTATTGAAAATTCTATACATTCTGTAGGTAACTATTATCAGAAGTAATATCATCTGCTTATTGGTGCCTAACTGTAGTAGAGTCGTTAGTGTGAGAGCTCACTGGGTTCACACTGACCTCATCAAACAGGTTGTCGATGCTGCCTGATCTTTTGAAGATGCCCGCCAGGCCTCCTTTTTTCTCCTAATACACAGATTTGTGTTATGTCTCTCAAATAAAAATATTCAGAAATAAAAGCAAAACTACAGAGATTCCAAGACAGAAAAACAGAGAAAAAAATAATTTAAAGTACCTTTGGGGCATCAGACAGATTCTCACAGCTACCAGATATCTGACTCTCACTGTTCACCTCCAGCTCCTGAATTCAAAACCAGAAAACAGTTTAGAACAATATCAACTCCATCCTCAGTAAACGGAAATGTATGTAATCAATTGGATCACATCACGTCACCTGCTCTGCTGCAGCGCCCTCTGCTGGTTTCTGTGGCTTCTTAAACAAGTTGCTGAAAATGTTTTTCTCCTGAAAAATAATCTGGTGTCAGTGAACGCTTCCTCAGAAAACTTTTCATCTTCATGTTTTTGTCGCATTATGCTGCTCACCTTAGTGGTGTTATTCTCAGACAGGTCGTCGTTGCTGGCAGACAACTCTCTCTGAGCCTCTGCGTCCTGAAACAGATGTTTAATTAAACAGTTTAAATTGTGTTGAAGTTAAGAGACTAATGGTACTTCAAGGAAACACTAACTCACCGGTGACTCTGACTTTTCTGCAGACGCTTTGGGAGTCTTTTTGTTGAGGCCTCTGAAGAAACCTCCACCTTTCTCCTGATGAAACAGACAAAGCATAGAAAAAAGGCTTCATGATGAGCTGAGAGAGTTTGAAGTATTTACAACTCAAACTTATTACTCATCTTGGACTTAACTCACTGACCTGTTTGCTCTCTGATAAATTCTCATTGCTGGCTGAGAGCTCTTTGTCAGCAGACTCGTCCTGTTAAAAGTCATCAAGTTATAAAAGTTGATGTTGCCTGGGAATACTAAATACATCATTTCAATCGTTACATTGATAAAAAGGTGGCAGTAATTTGAGTTGCACCTATCAGTTCACAGCATATTTCTTTGTGAAAATATGAAATCAACATCAACATGCATAGTTTTGCATTATCATACACAATGAGGGGATACATTTGCTAGATTTTCAGTAAAGTGGTTCATGTGAACATAGAGAAGATGTGAAGAAATGTTAAGAAATCTTCTTTTTAAAAACATCAAAAAGTTTTCAGATACCTTGCTAACAAACAGGCAATGATGCTTTCTAACTTACAACATTATCAGAAAACTAAAATATGAAGATCAAGAGCTGTATCTTATTTAAACAATGAATAAATGGATAGATAGTTAGATGAAGTAAATTAGACTTTTACCTCTTCAGGCTGAGCAGCTTCTGCAGGTTTGGGGGCTTTTTTGAACATTCCAGCAAATATTCCTCCTTTTTCCTGAAACATATTCAGACAGTGAGGGCTCTCTCTTACTCTTATTCAGGACTGGTTTCTAAATGATGTGTAAAAAAGAACTCACCTTTGTGTTGTTCTCGGACAGAGCTTCAGTGCTTCCTGAGAGCTCATCATCTTGTGATTGCTTTTCCTGAGAAAAGATTAAATCAATCAGAGCTTGTGACACATTACAGACAATTGACATGTCATCAGTAACAGTGAGGGGGAACCGAGCACTTCTACTGTTCTTTTACCGCTACGTCAGATTAAAGGGAAACTGCCCAGATTTTACACATTTATGTTTGTTTAGAGGTCTTGCGGGACTATCACAGCCAGTGACACTTAAGTTGTTCTTGACTACAAGATTATTATAATTTTACAAATCTGGCGGGGTGGAGTTAGACAGAGGTGGGCTACTGAGGTCTGAAAAGCTCTTGTTTTTCTCTCTTAAGCTTAGCGGCTTGTGGCTTCATTAGATGCTACTAGCATAAAACATCTGGATCTCTGACCAAACCGTCAGTGTTCAAGTTAGATTTTAGATAATGTATGCATTAGATTTAGACAAGGAAGAAGAAAACGTGGTATAAAGAAGACAACATCTCTGATTCTGGTAAATCAGTTTTTGACCCTTTTCTGTCCATTAGTCCAACAAGTCTAAGTCCAAGCGTTTCACAGGTGATAAGAATTACATTAATTCCAGATCTGGATGGCTCACTACCTAGGCCAAACAATGTCCTGGAGGAAACCTTCTATTAACATAAAATATTCATGTTGTTTCCGGGATTCAAACAAGCAGCCTTTGAGTCAAAAGTGTACTTGGATGACATTTTGGCAATATGCAGCTTGAAAAGTGAACAAGTTAATTAGCGTTCATGACTTTTAAAAGGGATGACTGAATGGCGACAGAAAAACAGAGAAGCCACTTCTTACGTCTTCAGTGGGAGGACCGTCTGCAGGTCTGGACGACTTCTTGAATATTCCACTGAACGCACCTCCTTTCTCCTGAAACACAGTTGAAGTGCTTAAAGAACATAAATACATCACCTGAGAATTTTTTGACTTTTCAGTTGAAAAAAAAGCTGAAAGGATTTAACAACTAAACATTTAAATGACACAAACTAATCAAAGCAGCTGCAGAATAATTTCCAGTTGACTAATCGTTTCAGCTCTACTCATAAGTCCAGCTGTCATAAACCACAAGATAATTCCTAAGAAAAATGTCAGCCTCTCTTTTGTTCTCAGCGCTTCATTTTTCCATTGTTCACATTGTTCAACCCCGGGTTACATTTCAGGAAATCTGCACGAAAACACCATTATCATTTTGTTAATGAAAACTGGAACAATCTGTCCTACTCAATTTCTTCATATATCACCTTTCGAATGAAGCGACAAAGAGTGTTTTTATAACAAAAACTGACCTTGGTGTTCTCGGACAGACTGTCATTGCTGGCTGAAAGATCTTTCTGTGCCGAAAGATTCTCCTGAAACAAGAATTGCAGCTGTCAGAAACAGAAAGTAGCTGCACAGGAAAGAGTTACAAAAAAATGTGTAGAAGAATGTGTAAACATTTCAGTTCAACTTCTACATTACAGCATTTAAGCACACTGGCAAACATACGTAGCTGTGCTCCATTTATTTAGTTATTTCTAGACATAGCAGCAAAGATGGGTGATTAAATTGAGTACAAGCAGCAAATGAGGTAGTAGGAATGACATTGAACCACGATCAGCTCACATCCGCACAAACTGTGCAATTTGGCGCCCCCCCCAGCATGTTAAAGAAAAATGGGTTCAATATAGAAATGCCAGATGAGGACTGGCAAAAGAAATGGCATGTGAGAAATTCTCCAAATATCCACAAATTCACTGATATGGAGCAAGTTAAGAGCTAGTTAAAGTTAAAGTGTTTATACAAAAGTCTTCCTGCTTGGAAGATGGTACAAAAAAATGCTACAGAAGATATTAGGGTATGATGTCCCTATGAGCTGCATGCTACTCTGCATGCTACTCTATCTATATACATTGAGGAAGGAAAATGTACCAACTTAAAGTAATGACAATAAAATGTGCCTACCCTGGTACAATGGAGAGAGGCAGTAGAGGAAATGTATATAACGGAAAAGCTAACACATCGATTGAAACGACAGGAAACACAGCTGGAGGAGAGGTGGATGAAATGGGCAGCACTCAGCACCTAGGACAGTGACTACGACTACGGGAAGGACAGCTGAGTCGATGGATGAACTTCTGAACTCCCAAACATTGTATGTTTCTGTTGTTTGTTCGTTTATATTATTTTTGCGCATGTAACATAAAAAACACCAACAGACATAAAAAACATGTATTTAATGCTGTGATGCTACCCTCAGTGACAGCATAGAAACAAGTGATCGGGGGCGGAGTGGCTGAGAGACTGTTACAAGACACTGTACCATTGACATGATTCTCTGTTATTTCAAAGTTAAAAAATTACATAGTGTTGCTTTAAAGCCCATTTGATCTCATGGATTGTGCTGTTGGATGGAGTGAAAGCCACGCCGGTCAAACTATCAAGGTGGTTGGATTAGATGGATTTTACATTCTGTTCAGAGTGTCTGCGTGAAAGCAAAGAAACTTGGGTTTGAGTCGGTGTACCTCTACGGTCATTTTTGGAGTCTTTCTGAGGAGTCCGCTGAACAAACCGCCTTTTTCCTACACAGAGCAGAAAACATGTTAAATCAAACTGACGACTTATTTTCTTTAATTCCAGATTTAAGAACCTTATCATCCACCGACAGAGCTGCAGACATTTTCCCACTTTAGCGTTGCTGATCATTTGAGTCATGGTGACTCATGGAGTTGCTGTGGGTGCGTGGGGAGGATCTGTCACTGTCACTTCTATCATGAAGACTCACCTTGTTCTCCGACAGGCTGTCAGTGCTGGCAGAGAGCTCACTGTGTAACGTCTCTGCTTCCTAAACACAACAAAAACGTTACTCAACCTGTGTGGACATGAATATTGACTGCAGGATTCCAATTACTGACACAAAACAGGTTAAAGCAGGAGTCCACAGCTCTTTAGATTCAAGGCTTTGAATGCAGCAGTGGCCTGTAATACCCTTCCTGTCCGGTGACAATCAAGTATCTCCGACTTAGGACACTTTGTTTTTTTCTATCATAAACTGAGCGATTAATCATTCCTTTACGGGTTGTGAAAAAATGCAAAATGTATTTTAAAAACCTCTCGGCTTAGCTGCAAAATGCATCATCACAATGCAAAAAACACATGATGATTGCTGTAGATTAACCTGGACAACGGTCTATCGACAACTTAAAATGAGCTCAGCCTACAACATCTACATCAGTAACATGCAACATTATCATCAATGCAGCAACAATATTTATCCATAAACATCAGATATAATAGTAGAAAACATTTTACTGCACAATGAGCACTTTTGCAGACATTAAGTAAATAAAGTTTCACCTCCTTCAGTCGGGGGGCCTCGGACAGTTTGGGAGATTTCTTGAACATCCCACTGAAAACACTTCCTCCTCCTTTGTCCTGAAATATAAAGACAAATAAGAATTCATTTTCTGGATACTGAGAAGAAGTATGTGAAGTTACACACTTATAATTAAAGTTTGGATAATTTGAAAAATTATCTTGTGGTGAAGTTGTGACAGAAAAGGGGAAGGTTCATGTATTTTTTTCTTTTTGCTTACGGAAGGGCACAGAGCACATCCTGTTTCTTTATCAGGGCTTTATTTTGCTCCTCACACCTAACTAGCTCATTTTGCTTTCCTTTACTTTGTCAAATGCTAACTCCAAACCCTTTGTTTCCATGACTGAGTAAACTGAATAGTCAAACTGACCTTAAAAAGATGACTGGATCACCAGTCATTCTTCATTTTCTCACTGCAATTAGTAGTAGTAGTAGTAGTAGTAGTAGTAGTTTGGTTGTAGGGAACCAAACTACACTAAATGCAGATTGTTTCCATATTCTAGAGCCATTACTTTGCGCAATCAACATTTAGTTCATAACAATATGTATAAAAGTTGTCAGTTTAAGTATCATTTTGAATGTATATAACAAAGCATCTTTAACAATGAGGGTGTTGTAGTTTTCTCTAAATATAGGGGAGGGTTCAAGTAAATATAAGATTCAGCCCCTGTCATCGACCAAGTCATTCTGGGCTCCTTACTTTAGTGGTGCTGTTCTCATTAGTCTCATTACTGTCTGACGGGTCCGTTTGCAGCGACTGTTTATCCTGAAACAAAAACAAAGAACAATACGATGTCTCAGTTGTTTGATCAATGAACAAGAATCCACCAAGTGTTAAGTTTGAATCTTCTTGCTCTCTGACCTTTTTATTTACTCTTACATTCCTCTTTCATGTCAATTCTGTATTTAAAGTTATAAAGAGTCTCGCAGTTACAAAGAGCATCAGAGGACTGCAACAGATGAACAGTAAGACTTTGCACCGTCAATCTGTCCTCTCTTGTTGTCCTTTAATACAACTCACAAACAAGCAGACAACAATGCCACAACCGCGTCTAAAATGTGTGCAAAAACATTTTCTACCTGCCCCGGTGTTCCCGCTCCTGGAAGCTTATGAGACTTTCGGAGAATCCCGCTGAAAATTCCTCCTTTCTCCTGGCGACACCAGACAGATTGATTCACACCATCAGTGACTGTTACATAATCATAACGATGATAATGCTGCAGTTATAATCCATTCACTTCACAGCCGAGTACTTCTGAGCTCACCTTTGTGTTTTCAGACAGATTATCATTACTGCCTGACAGATTCTCTTGTAGAGACTGTTGGTCCTAAAAGATAAAATGAACCGGTTCAATGTGATCATCAGGCCACTGGATCTTACTAATGATTTGACCTTTCTGTCTTTGTTTAAATAGTTTTCAGCTGCATCACCTCATCAGTCTGAGCAGCTTCTGTTGGTTTCGGAGACTTCTTGAACATCCCGCTGAATATTCCTCCTTTTTCCTGAAACAGACAAATGCAAAGGCTCAGTTATGGAAGATCTATTTGGGTGAAGCTCCGGTCAGTGAGGGGCCTTTCTGCATGACGAACTGCTAATCTGTGTGTACACTGTAATTAAAGGTAACTTTATCTGCACTGTGACACAGAGCTGCTCACCTTGTTGCTGTTGTTTTCAGACAGACTGTCGCTGCTGGCAGACAGCTCACTGTTAACACTCAGACTGTCCTGAAACACAAACGTAAAAAGAAAACAATAAAAAGTGAAAAAACACACAAAAAATAATGAAAAGTATCAACAGATCTTCATTTACTCACCTGCGCAGGTGTCTCATCTGCTGTTTTATTGTGTTTCTTAAGGATGCCAGAGAACAAGCCTCCCTTTTCCTGTGAACAATGTGCAAACAGCATAAGCATTTGCATTTGTGATAACACACACATAAAGATACAACAAAACACTTAAAATTCCGATTAAATCATCAGTCTGTGTGTCTACAGTGGCACCCACATTACTGGATCTACACCTGACTTTTATGTAAACACAGATCTCTTCAGTTATTTGTGGCACATCTTTCAAAAAAGAGCTTTAAAGTATTTGGCAACACAGGAAATCTGTGACTTTGAATCTGACTTTGTTGTTTAGGAATCCATGTAAGGAGGAGGTCACGCTGTCTTCATGGGCTAAGTGACTGAAGAAGTAAGGTCCATGAGAAAATTCCAGGAAACTTGTATTGTTTGGTAAAATTCCCATAGGAGGTGAGGGAAATCTGCCCTGATATCACAAAATTCACAGTGACACTGGGGGCTTTGATACATCTTTATAGACACTACTGTCTGATTTAAATAGCTGTCTGGTGAAATTAATTACCCACCTGACTAAGGCCGGACATATACTTGCTTAGAACCATATGTTCACATAGACAACTGGCTGAATTGTTGACATAGATGGTCACATAAGTGCCTACATACAATGTGTTTTAATAGAGGATACAACTAGAGGGCACATGTTTGCTTGTTGTTCTGTTGCTGTCCCTGCTGCTGATGTGCTTGCTGACTCCTGGCTATGTCACGTCCCCATACTGGACCTACACTCCACATCTTGCATAGGCGTAACTTTAAATTTATGAGGACGTGCACAACCAACACTCCTAATGGACGCAGGACACGTGCGTACCCAGATGCCTTGTTAAAAGCAAGTACATCTTTGGCCTAAGTGGCAAGCGGGGCTCTGCAGCTGCATGACATCATACGCCATTTTAATGTATCAAATAAGTCTTTAAAAACAAACTTCAGATCCCCCTACTTAAAATGAAAGAAATTATGCTTGGACAAATGTTATTTGACATGTACTTTGACACTTACACTTACTGCAGCCAGCCACCAGGAAGTGATTTTGCTTAATATTTGGGGAGCTGTCACGTCATCAGTGGCAGCCAATACAGTCAATGGTGGGGACTGATACATTTGATAAAATCCAACTGGATCTGGTTCATGAGTGAGTGATACCACGAACGCTTCAGAAACTTAAGGCCAATAAAATGAGACCTACTTGGGATTGTTCGGAACTCTTCTCATCTGCTTCTTCTGAATCTTCAGGATCACTGTCAGCTTTGCTGACCTGGCAAACAGCAAAACAACGAGTAAGAGGCAACAAGACGCTGACTGTGAAAGTTCAAAGTGAAACTCTCGCCCAAAAGCAACCCAGGCTTTATTTGTGATTGAATATGAGTCAGACCTTCGTGTAAAAGCATAATTACGACAAAAGAGGCACTTTTAAGATTTACCGTAGTTTCGTTTTCGGGCCAGCTAATTTTCAGTGAAGTGCAGGGGCACTTTTACGATAGCATCAAAATCGCTATTTTTAAAACACTAAGAAGGCTCGACACAACATGAAACTTTGCTCATAGTATCACCAGGGTCTCTACACATGAACGCGAGCATTGAGAACATTGTGTACGCAGAGTTTACTAAAAAGAAGGTTTTCGAACTTCTCACCGTAGGAGCTGGATCTCTGGCGTGCCGCCATCATGGCAGACAAAAAGTGTCCCCAAGTGCGACCTAACAGGTGGGAGGTCCACCATTACTCTCCTAACTGTTAGGTCGCATTCGGGGATCGATGCTTTTTGATGCTAGCGTGCCAGTGCCCCTGCACTCCATTGAAAATTAGTTTGGCAGAAAACGAAACTACGGTAAATCTTAAAAGTGCCTCTTTCGTTGTAATTATGCTTTTACACGAAGGTTTGACTCATATTCAATCATAAATAAAGCCTCGGTTGCTTTTAGGCGAGAGTTTTGCTCTAACGTTCAGAAAAGGAGCAGAAGAGTCGATGTTACCGTCACTGCTGGAGATGATGATTTCTCTCTGGGAGTTTTCCGGAACATTCCAGCGATCAGACCGCCTATGTCCTGGAATAAATGTTGAGAAAAAAATCTGATGTTTACCCATCTAATGAAAGGGTGCCTTTTTATCTTACAGAAATTGCACTGTTGCGCAATTGAGCACTGTGAAAATATATGTTAATATGGAATTAATCTTATTATGTGGCTTCTCTAGTGTCGTTTGTGCATTAAAAGGAAGTGTACGTTTACAATAATCTAATTTCAAAAGAATACGTTTCCACTTTGTTGTTCCCCTGTCACTTCTGATTTGTTTTGAAAAAGCAGAACTGGCGTGTTAATATGAGAGAAGAGAGTCAGACACGGTTGTTTATCTCTTACCTCTTTGGGTTTTGCATTCTTCTCCTGCTTGTTTTTTTCTACGGATTGTTCCTTATCGGAGGCTGCTTCCTCTGCGCTCGGGTCTGGACTCGGCTCTCTGCTGGCCTTCGAGAACAATCAATAATTTTCAGTACAATATGATCATCCTGAACTTTTTCCATCAATACAACCAGACAGCAGAAGACAATAATCAAATAGATGCTTAAAATTTTATTAAGATCATCTGATTCCTTCCGGTCAACTCATCATCGTTCATTAACTGCTGCTTCATGAATACAATAGGTTCAATTTCAAGTGGGATATAAAATGTGTCCAAAGTCCTTAAAAGTTTAGATAACTTTGCTGATAAATAAGAATTTTCACAAACTTAAATTCTTAAAAAAGAAACAATAAGTAATTGAACCACTCTGAAAAAAACAAATTAAATTGAGGCAAGAATACTTGACTCATAAGTCACACATGTCACTTTGTCAAGTTAGGAAATTGTAGGTTTGAAACATCAACAGTGGCATAAACATTTTCTGTTATTTGGGGTTCAATTCATGCCTTTATTAGAAAGTCAAGGGCAGACAACAAGGGTCCCAGGCTGGTTGTGAACCCAGGATGTCTCAGTTCACAGACAAGCTAAAATGAAAACCTCCACCATCAACACCACCACCACCCAAGAACAAGTATTTCCATGTAAAAAAAAAAAACTCTGTAAAAAACTGCAGCCACCACCAGCAGAAAACACCAAACCAGACGGTGCTTCATACCTTTGGTGACGACTTGAATTGCAACCCTTTCATAACTCCCTTCAGACCGCCCTGTTAGATCATAGTCACATGTCACAAACCAGCTGATCAGCAGTGGAACACACACACACACACACACACACACACACACACACACACACACACACACACACACACACACACACAGTCTTGCATTACTAGTAAAGACATTCAATGACATAATGCATTGCCTTACCCTAACTGTGACTGTCAAAACTAAATGTCTAACCCAGATCTAAACTTGATCTGACCATAACCTTAAAACTTTCAAACAGTCCTTTGAAGTTGTGAGAACCAGCCAAAATGTCCTCACAAAACTGCTTTAAAGACAAAGTCTTTCCACAGAAATATACAAAGACAAGCACACATACCGGTTTGCTGCCAGAAACCTGTTTGGCAGGAACATCATCAGTTTTTCCCTCTTTGTCAGAGTCGTCGAACACATAACTCTGACGAAGAAAGAAAAATCAGATAAACTCAGTAGCTGCTGATTCAAGACTCGCATTATGAAAAAGGTTCAGCTTTAAACACAGTAACTACGGTGCTGCACAGAGGGGCTATAAAAAATTCTATAGTGTTGAGTATATTAAATTTTTCCCATGACATATGTTTATGCTTACTGCCTCTTTTTTCCTATATTGGATAATTATAAGATTCTCTTTAATCTGATGGGTTACAACACTGACTCGTTCTAGTGGATTCTGACACACTCCTATGGTTTGTCTAACTACACGCCTATTGTTCATTTGTGTACACACCCCCGCACACCCGTTTGCCACCAGGAACCTGTTAAGCTGAGGCAGTTTAATTAACTCAAAAGGTTTGCCACTATAAGAAAAGGTGGAGTCAAGGCCAAAACACAGCTCTACTCCAAAATATAAAACAAATAAAACACATAATAATTAAATGTCTTGTGCGGAGAAGAGCTGCAGGTGCATCACTTACAGTGAACGTAGGTGTTTTTTCTTTTCGGCTCCGCTGAAACATCCCAGTCAGGACCGTCTGATTGCTCTGCAACAGTCACACGGACATGAAGATGAAGACAGTGTTCAAACAGCGTGTCCCACACGTATACTTAACTTTGGCTGAACACCGGCTATATTAATGGCCGCCCAAGTACATTTGGTAACCTATTTTAGCCTTTTATTCTTTTCTTTTTTTCCCTATCCGATGAAAAAACTCCCGATGCATCAACTACCGGACAGTCTGCCCTTGCTCTTCCTTCCTGTCAACTGTCACACATGCCCTGAAGACAGACAGAGACAGACTTTCTCTGGCATCACAACACTCCTGTAAATACACTGACTGTGATGTCCACGTTGGTTTATTAGCTACATCATTAACAACAAGCTTCCTCCAGACACAGTTTACCTTCTGCTATAACAACAGAATTGCGGGTGAAAAAAATCCTAAAAACAAGGTGTGTTTTTTGGGTGCATTTATAAAAATTACAGATGATGAAGAAAGCAGGTAACGCTGCTCTGAGAGAAAATGGAAAGGAGTGAGAAACTGGAGAAAGCATTAATGTGGACAATTAAAGCAGGTTAAGTCTTAAAGCTATTCTGACGATAGCCAATTTTTGAGCCTCATTCTCTGGTCACCGATGTGTGTACACCTAATTAATCTAAAAATGCATGTTTGATGCTTTTCTTATCTCATTAACGATAACGCTTTCACTAACATTAAGTTGGAGACCTTATTTACCTGCTGGACTAAAGAAAATGAAAGGTTGAGTTAACCCAAACTAGCAGTTAGGTTAGATGTCACTCGTGGGTAGATATAAAAGACACTAGCAAAACAGCCGAACAGAAACATCAGACAGGTCGGACCATTGTGTTTTAATATATCTTTAAGCGCTTCGGTTACGACTGAAAATGCCAAACGGAAAAAGACAGGTTTGCTGGTATCATTCATCTCCACAATGCAAATCAACTGCCAGCTGTCTACCTGGAAGTGACTGCTGTTGTTGACACGATGACACGATTATTTGTCTATACTGAATTAGGTCAGAGATGAAAGTTATTAACTCCAAAAGAAATACCTGTTTGATGAAGTCTGCTTCATCTTTAGGAACTTCTGATTGGTCATTTGTTCTGGAGCTCTGATGAGGAAGAGGAAGGAACTTAGTGTGTTTTATTAAAAAACAAAAACAAATGAAGAGGAACAAGATATAATTATGTTTGTGTGTGTGTGTGTGTGTGTGTGTGTGTGTGTGTGTGTGTGTGTGTGTGTGTGTGTGTGTGTGTGTGTGTGTGTGTGTGTGTGTGCGTACCTGTGTGTCCTCAGGCTGTACACTCCTGCGCTGGCTGTACCTGGTTGTAGCCCTCATTTCCTGCACACATACACACACAGAAAAAGTCCAGGAGGGAACAAAAACAGATATTTTGAAGAGGAACAGAAACATGAAACCTTGAGTAGCTTTGCTCAATTCTTTACTGTAAACTGTTCTAACATGTAACTACAGATTCTTCCTGATTCCTGAAGTTTAGTGCATGGATGAGTTTTAGTAGATATTGGAGTATTTGAGCATACTGTACCTGGTCTGTTGGTCTGAGTGGAACCACAGGGGTTTTGGCCGGTTTCTCTTTTGTCTCCCTTTGTTTCAAGCGTTCATTAACCTGATACACATGGGAAGAGGGGACCAAACATTTTTTTAAACTGGTATCAGACTATTTAGATCTATCCAGTGCATGACGGCATCATTATATTCACAAGAGGGTTCTAATAGTATGAATATATGTATTTTCACATGTAAAGCCACATACGGAATCATCACAGTGATGTTTAATGCATTGGTCTGAAGGGGAATGCCAACATGGTTTAAACATTGTTTGTCATGTTTCTTTTACACTATGTTTTGGCATTTATTAATAGCTTCTTAAATGTATTTTGTTGTGTCTTTACTCCGCTATGACAGCAAACTAAATATCTCGGAACAAAACAAGACATTCGAGCATGTTGTCTTGGACTTTGGGAAACACTGATCGACATTTTTCACCATTTTCTGCATTTTATAGACTAAACAACTAATTGATTAATAAAACAAAGCAGTCAACAGATTCATCAACAGTCAAAGTTATCTTAAATTTCAGCCCCATCCGTGACCGGATCTGAACCAGAGGTATGAAGGAAACCTGGTATCAGCCTTTAAGACATCACAGCACCCTCCCCCTCCTTAAAATCTCTGTGTTTCCCTGTAATGCATCGTAGTAAAACGTAAACAATGGCAATTCAAAAGAACGTTGAGTACCTCTTTGTTTGCTGTTGCTGCTGTGGTTACGCGGTACTGTGTATGACTCAGTTCCTGCACAGAAAACACAAAACTGTTTGAAAAAGTTGATTCTCTTTGCAAAACTTTCCTAAATGGCCCATTCTCCTCATTTCCTCTCCTTTGTCTTTTACACCTCTTGTAAGTTCTTTCAAGTCTTTTTTTTTTTTTTTACTACTTAACAGTTATGATTAGTATCATTCAGTAACTTTAAAAGTTACAGTTTTGTGTTGCCAGAGTAAGAATTTGATTGAATATCCCAGAGTTTTTCTCCACAGAGCGAAAAAAACCTCTCGACTGGAACACAGACTGCCTAATTGACTTAAGTTGTTCCAGATGTTTGAAGTGGAAACAGCGCCAGGGTGCACATGCACCGTAAAGTCTGCCAAGTGCTACTAAACTTTTTCAATTTTCACAGCAGTGTACCTGAAATTCAGCAGGTTTGCTGAAAAACAAACTGTGTGCGCAGACAATTGTAAGGCTTAAGTATATTTTTTACACAATTTTGTCAGGTTTACTGTAGATGTTATTCATGTGCCATGCAAGTGTGTTTGTGTGTGAGAGACCCTGCCGTGTACTGCTTTCACATTCCTGCATGGATTAAAGAAATTGTGAAAAATCTCTGCCTTAAAACTTCTTCATTTTAATTGGGCTACTGATTTTTATATCACTTAACGTCCTGTATAACACTCCAATAATATTTGAGGTTCATTCTTTTTTTTTAATTTATCTAGAATTTTTTACTTTACATTTTAAAACAATTAAGGTTATCACAAGTTCTTGTTGGGCTTGCTTTGAAGACAAAAATATGTAATATTATTCCTGTTTATAATCATATAATACATACATAATAAGTTAAATAAAAATGTAATATTGGGTTCACCTTAATTATATGCTGCTGTGCCTAAATGAAGACGTTAAGCGCACCAGTGCAACCAGTGTAAAAAGTAAACGATAAAATACATGAAAGTGAGGGTTATAAGGAGCCAATTTAGCTTTATTTTATGGCCATTTCATTCCAATACGTTGAAGCAAAACACTTTTCTATTGCCAGTTTAAGAAAGATTGGCCCACCACACCTGCTCGGTAGAAGTTAAACTATGGGATTTATTAAAAAATTACATTACAGACAAACACTGTTGGTCTCTATAAGATCAGTAGCGTCTTCCAGGTCAGTGACAACTTACAGAGTCTGCTGGTCGTGGAGGCACCAGAGGAGTTGGTTTCTCCGGTCTCTCTGGGTCATTTCTTTTCGCCTGTAAAGATAGTTTACTCAAGTGTGCTGCTTTGATTTAAAATCCTGAAATCATTCCTAAAAACATCCTCATGTCCTGTTCAAACACTTCAGCAAACTAGCAAACTCGTGATTGACTTGGTAACATTGATAATCAAAGGTTTACCACAGTACCTCTGCAGGTTTTGGAGGAGGTTTAGGCTGTGAACAGAGAAAAAAACTGAGTGTGTGCTGTATAATATATGATACAGCAGGTTATATTTACATCTGTGGTTTGTATGCAAAAATAAAATTACAATACTCAGACTGTGTTTAGAGTTAGTTAAGTGTTTTGTGTTGCTGTAGGTATTCTCACCGGCTTTGGTTTCTTTTTGACTTCTGGCTTCATCATACACGCCTCCATCCTTCCTGAAAGAATGTCAAAAAGAGAAAACGTGTTAACATGACCGATCACAGGTTTGTGTTGTTATGTGATCGTAAAGAGGAGTAAATTAACTGGAACGGGCGTTTCTGAACAGCGGAGGTGGCCTGCGACATTACCTATCAGCCACTCACAATGCAGTACTGAGTTCCCTCCCCAGACAGCTTAACAGCCATTCACACCTGGGCTCAACTAGCCCTGGCAACCCACACGAAGGCCGGTTAGGTCAAGACCCACAAGTGGCCCTAACGTCTCTCAAACTCAGAGCTCACACGTGTCCTCAACGACTCTGTAAGGACACTCCCACACAGAGTTCGAAAGCCTGGACTCCCCTCCAGTTTGTTACAACTTAAGAAGTCTCCTCGATGGGAGGTGACACGTCTTCAAGAAACAAACAAGTCCAGTCGCCTACGATACAGCACTAAGTCTATCTAAATGACAACTGTAACAGATGGAAGTAAGAGACAAACAACTTTGTAACTTCCACTGTTCTTCACAGCATACCTTTTGACATTTCATAACAGGAGAAGCACAGGTGTTATTAATAACAATGCATATAACTCCGACCAGATGTTTACCACTTCAATACTAGATACTAACTGTATATACTATTTAGTAACTGTCTGTTTTGTTCAGTGAGTAGGTGAGAAATCATTATGGTTTAAAGTTTTGTGCAAACCATTAGTAGTTTCTGAATTGACTACACAGTCTGACCGTATAACTTCTGAGTCAAAATCTGGAAAGCTGACTTTACTGAAAGTTCTTATATAACTGACATGGTACAACAATACTGAATACTGAAAGCCAATCAAACACGAATGCCTCACATTAGCCAGAGTTTATCACTCAATAATTTGAAACTATAATTTCATGGATATGGTGTTAGATTTTCAATGAACACCATTTTTACACCTCCAACTCTGTAGTCATACAACCATCTTGAACTGTCTGAGGATGTGAACGCTCACCAGTCTTGGACTCGAGAGAATCTTTTCCATTTTCACCATCCATCTGATCGACATGAACGCAGCATAAAGGAGGAGCATTTCTTACAAAGATTCAGAGCTTGTTTATCATTTTCATATTCTTTCGCAAGCTCTGTCCACCGTTTCTTGCAATGTTTGGCAACCTTCTCTATGTCCTTTGTCATTTGCATTTTGGGACATGAGTACAGAACCAGAGTAAGATGACGCATAACAGTGCAATGATACATCACTGTACTGTTTTACCACTCTATGTGAAACTGCATTCATGTCAACAGCTACACTGGCCATGATGTTCACTGTAGAGCTGAAATGATTAGCTGGCTAATCCTTTCACTTTTCTAGCAAAAATGCTCCATGTTCAGTTTACCGTGCTGTTTTTATTTGACATGTACGACAGCAGATTTAAGTTAGTCAGAATTACTTACTTCAGTAGATCTGAGTCACTCAATCTTTCTCAATCTCTTGTGCGTAAATTGTGGTCTACTTATTCTATCTTTTATTGACCCATTCAAGAGCTCACTTACATTTATATCGTCTTGACTCTGACTCAAGTAAGCACAGTGTTGCCAACTTACTCTTTCAGCCAAATCTAAGTAATCTCTCTTTTCCTCTGGAGTGAAAGATGCATTCAGGACCTTTACTTCAGGTAAGACCACCAGAACTGAGCACTGGCTGATTAATAAATCACCAAAAAAAGTAATTAGCAACAATTTTGACACTCATTTTGTCTGTTTTTTGTTGTTTTTACCCAGACTGCTGGGAATATGCCAAATATTCAAGCTGTTTCAAACGCAAATTATCAGATGATATTCCTGATTGTTTGTGACCCTAAAATGAACCACTGGTTACACAAAACAAACTGGCCCGGCACCCCAGCAAAATGTACAAGCAGCTCAGGGGTTAACAACAATTCATCATATCTGGCTTACCTGCAAAATATTTATGTAACTGAACTATTATATAAGCAGCAGTGTGCAATACAATGAATAATAATGGAATATATTTGAGGGCAAAACATGGTATTTTTTAAGTTCCTCAACACTTAAATAAAGTTTTACAGCCTGAAATGAGTTCACAAATGTTGAGAAAAGCAGTCTCTACAGCAGAAACATATCAGTATATAATACAGGAAGAAATACAGGTTACAGTTCCAGTGGTCACTTACTGTGTGAATCATTTGGAGAAGTAAAACACTACACATTTCTTGTAACTGGAGCCGGTTGTCTGAACTCAGCTCTGAACATTAACGATAGCTTACAGGCTAAAAACTTTTAGCTGACGGTAGCTAACAGTTATTTAAACACACGAGCCAGTTAGACGGACAGTAAATCATAAATTATAGATGACACGTGTCTAAAACTCTCTATTTAAATCAGGCAGACTTTCACCAACCGATGATTTGGAGACAATTCAGAGACACTTCAGCTCAACTTTGTACAAGATAACATGAGAAGAGCAGCAGACAGGTTCCTTCACGGTCAGGACATTCCCAGGAGATTTAAACTTCACCACACCCGCATACAACAACATCTGCACACAGGAGGCGTTCACGAGCTCCTCCAAAGCTCAGAAATCACAGCTTTCGAGTCACGACAGCTCAAGCACTTATTTTTCTGTCTTTCTTTCTTTTGCGGTGTGGTAAATAGTGTTGGATTTATTTACACCAAGATGATATATACGCATATTCCTACATAAATATAATTCATTTTAGTGGAGTCAAAAGTACAATAGTTTAAAGCATACTGAAAATACTTGAGGAAAATACAAGCACCTCAAAATTGTACATTTGTACAGTACTTAAGTAAATGTACTCATTTACATTTCACTAGAGATAATGCATTTTATTTGATCTTACTGTGTATATCAAGTGATCTAATGTTACCAATTACATTTACTGAAGTACAAATTTGATCTCCATCTTCTGCTCCTTTATACTTCCACTCTACTACATATTTGCAATTATTGCACTTTTTACTCCACTACATTTATGTGATAACTTTAACAAGCAACTAGATAAAAACAAAACAAAACCCAGATTTCAAGAATCAGAAAATTGGCTACAATAATTGATCGATAAATAATAAACAGTATATAAAACACATGTAAATATATGTATGATCTACTTTAGATACTGAAGTACATTTAATATCAGATACATTAAGGCTGTCATTCGAATACCATTTTTATGGGTGACTTTCACTTTAATATTCATTCATTATTTTACTTTTTCAAATATTTTAACAAGATATCTTTACTTTCACTACTTTTTAATTTGTAATACCATGAATACGTTTTCATACTGGATAAACAAATACATTAAATAAATCAAATATAATGATAAACAACGCCAAAATTAAAATGGCCTTTAAAAAAACGACTTAAAAAATAAACACTTATTCTTATTTTTAAATTAATAAAAAGAAATCAAAATTGCACATCACATTGAGGATATTTCATTTATATACGTGTTCTATATTCATTTATTTTACTAGGTATGCTAAGCTTGCTGAATACAGTTATAGCTCATTTTATTGTATAATTTGGTCAGATTTTAGATGACAATAATGTTTAGATTATGTTCTTGAATGCAGTTTTTGTTGGGACGAAATAAAAAGTATTTACATTTGTGATGTATTTGAGACGTCAAGGCTATTATAAAGGAAAACCGAAGGTATTAGAAAAGATGTTTACTGCTCATCAAAGTCAATTAGCAAAAATATGTCAGTGTACTAAAACCCACGTGTTGGCACTGGTATCAATCAATTTAAAAAAAAAAACAGCTCTAGTGTCAACATCCTGTTTCATCCGGAAATGTGACAAACTAGATGAAATACAGTGTGCAAAAACAATGAAATATACAAACACACACACAAAAAAATACAACGCCTTAATGAGAAATGGATGCATGCAATATTATTAATTTAGCCTACATAAATGCAAAACATCTCAACCACTCATGAACACTCGACCTGACTATCTCACGTTCTGTTTCTGAAGGGTGTTTACCTCCACGTTAAGTAATCCAAATATTTCCGACACCACCCAAAGGCAACAGTAGTTACAGGTCGAACAAAGCATCTCAAACACACACAGAACGCCCTGACAGCTCCTGCGCCTCAAACGCCAACAGGGAAATCACAAGACGACCTCCTGCGTCACTACAGACTTCAGCCATCACATTCTCGTCTGATGATAGTGCCAAAAGGTGAAGTCGAAAAATAAAAGTCGAACATCTCACCTGGTTTTTGGAGGTGATGCGAGCTGTGAAATCCTTCCTGGCTTTGTTGGCTGTGGATTTGACTCACCTGGGAGAGGGCGTGGTCAGTGTGAGGTCTACCTGTGTGTCTGTGGGAGGTAAAGAAACGCGTTTCCCAGGCGGTGAGAGTCTGACTCAGCAGTTGCACAAGGCAACTAGGTGTAAATAGAAACCCGAACACGATTCAGGTGATCCCGAAATAGAGAAGATCAGGATTACACAGTGAGAATGTGATTAACGTGTTCATTTTTGTTCAATATGTGTCATTTCTCACATTTGATGTTTCATTATTTTATTATTATGATCTCTGTAAATAACTGTCAAACCAAGATTTAAAAAATGACTTGTGTCCCATAATTGGTTTTAAATCTAATATTTCTGACTTTCTATCACATAATTTTGACTTTGATCACATAATTGTCTTTTTATCTCATAATCATGACTTACCATAGAGTTTTTGTTTTTCATATAATCAAGGATACATTTTGATGAGTTATTTGCTTTAACTGGCAGAAATGGGCTTCCATTTATATAATGAAACAATTAAATAAACCTTGAAATATCCATGAAAAATCAGGGAAACATTGAATATTTGTGTCTGATGTTTAGTCGTAGTTCTTTAGAGATATTATGTTAAACAATTCTGAAATCAGCCTTAAAAAAGTGTCATTTACTGTGAAATGTGAATTGTTCCTCAGATCACATGAGCATGAGAAAACAATACCAAAAACATAAACTTGTGTCCTCAAAGGTACTATAGAAAAATATACTTTTTAACTGTGCTAATATTAGTAAAACTCACTGTCTTGTAGGAAGTTCATTTTATTTAATTGTATGTGACTGTATATATTTAGATTGTTATTGTTTAATAAACTGGTGTTTTATTTGGCCTGAATCATTAAATTGCTCCACTATGAAGGATTCTTTTGACATTACAGCTGCGTGAAGTATAAACAGGCATGTATTTTTGTAAAATCATTTCTGAATTAAGAATTTATTTACAATCATTAAGATTTACTATAACAATAAATAGGTTTCATAGTAACATTCACCTGTCTCAGTTCATACTAAATCACTGAACCTCTACCTCAAATATTGATTGTTATTTCAATATAAATGCAACATCAGTCTCATGTCTGTGTTTATTTGAAACAATCAAACTGTCATATAAACACTTTCCCATACCAGACACGCAAAGGAGGACGGTAAAGCACTGAGACATTTGCACCTAGCTGATTTCCACCTACATTTGTCATGGAAATCTCTGAAGAAAAGTAAACAGTGTTGAAGGAGACATGTTTTTCTCGGTTATTAAATGAGCAAATACCAACTCAGTGAGTGCACAGTAGCTTGTATAAGGAAATGAAATGTTTGCTCAGTGGCATGTTGACTTTACAAGAAGCACAGATTGAGAGAAAATGTTTCTATGGCCTTTATTTATCAATTATACATTTACATTTATTACACATGGAGTTCTACAATATATTGCACATAAAAAAGGTGAATGAACAACACCCAGAACAGGACTGAATAATAAATATGAGGATCATTAATCAGACTAGTACAGATCAAATATCAAACACTGAAATAATGGTGCCATGATAAAAGGAACTAACAAAGAGCTGACAAGCAGTCCAGTTTTTTTTACAGTCCTGTGTTATTCAAGTCGCATTTTAAGAGATCATTTTACACCCGGAAATCACTGAAACATTTAAAATAACAGACGGCATGATTGAAAACCAAAGGAAAGAAAAGATCATCAGTGACCTATATATTCTCAATAAGTTCACCTCGGACCGGTTTTTGTGTTTCTTGTCTCCTGGAGCCGGTTGCACCAGTTGTTCAAAAACTCAAAATGACTCTCACACTTCATATGTGACTGAGAGAATATGATATATAACTAACATGTGACCTGAGACTTGATTAAAATCCTGTTTAATAATTACACAAAGTGGGAAGAAACACAACATACACAAAATTACTTTAAAAAAACTAAAACTAAAACGTTACACTAAGTCAATGACCTTAACATAAGCTACGTTAGCATAACGTTTTGCTTCAGCTTGTGACTTCCTGTTTACACACTTTTCCTAACAACTGTTTAACATTACTATAATCTTTAATTGCGAAGACATTTAAGTTTTAAAAAATAGCAATATGTAAGAATTGACTACCAGTTGAATTTATATTCAGGCAGCAGTGTATCGCTAGAGTAACCGCCATGTGTGGCTACTAACTGTGGCTTTAAACACAATCTTAGTGACGGATCTACAAACAGCTGGTGTAACCTCATCCTGGTTCTTTAGCACTGTCATTTTTGTCACTTTTGGCTCTTCTGTAAAAACTAAGCTTATTACGTCCATTCTGAGAGAAATTTCATCAAGCACAACCAAAACGTCCACATCACATTCAAAAACTCCATCATACGGGAAATATCTTTTTTTGCAGCCCTGATAACCAAATAAAACAACATAAGTAAACATACTAACACTACATTGCACACTGAATTATAAATAATAAAGGCACTATTCACCCAGTCTCCACACCCATTTAATATATGTGTTTCAATATGAACCAACAGGAAACTCTAAGCAGCAGTTTAAAGTAGAGAAAATATTTTGCATCTGCTTATTTAATTAATCTAAAACCGGACTAACCAAATATATGAATCGGTTAAATCTCTGAATCTCATTTTCTTGAAGACATCATGGCAGTTTAACATTGGCACAATTGCCAGAGAAGCGGATGTGATACTAAATCTACCGCAAAAGCTCAGTTCATCCCAGGACTGTAAATGCTGTTTAGATTCAAGAAGTCAGGTACCGAAAAGAAAAGGCCTGAAGCTTTAGAAACCATTTCAAAAGATTGGCACCCTCCACCTCATCAATACCAACAAAGCAAAAGTATACTGAACTTTTGAGCCACTACATTCAAAAACACTTTGTAGGGAAACTGGGAAACTGACAATGCTCGAATCCTCACACTGAATTCTCAACATTAGAGTCCAGCTTCAGTCCTTGTCCAGTGTTTGGGTTACTGTCAAACGTATTCTCGGTTCTCATAGTCCTTTTTGATGGCTTTTTTAATGCGGTCAATTTCATCTTCCTCTGAGCTGTCGTATTTGTCGTCTTTCTCTTTCTTGTCACTGTCCAAAGCAGCTGTATCATCGCCTTCGCCCTTGTTTTCTGGTGCGGTGCACTGCAGCTCCTCTCGGATCCCGTTGAGCTCCACCAGACCGTCGTGCAGCTGCGTAGACACCTCCCTGATTTTCTTGGCGAACTCTGACTTTGCACCTTTCTTGAGTTCTTTCGAGTCTTTGGCCACAAAGTAGATGTCCATACCTACAAAGAGTCCGGTGAGTACACCCGTAGCCATACTGGCAATCTGGACCGCTCTGGCGGCCGTGCTGCCCGCCACGTTAGCGATCTGCACCACACGCATGATCTCGTTTGCGTTGATGAGGATCGCCTTCCCTGCCATGGCACCGTCCTCATAGAACTGAGCAGTGAGCACAGGGAAGTCACGGTTGTAGGCGTTGTCCTTCATCTTGAGCAGGTCAAACTTCTTCAGGTTCTCAATCCCCTGCTTGATGAACTTCAGGCACTTGTTGAGGTCGACCATCTTGTCCTGATAATCCTTAATGATCTTCTCCACCTTCTTGCGGTCCATCGAATTGTTGACCTGGTTGGAGATGCCGGCCCCTGCTGATGTCAGACCGCCTGCCGTGGCAACACCCAGTCCCACTGCTGTCACAATCAAAGAGGTTCCCAGGGTGACTGGTGCAAGAGCGAGGCCGGCAATTGTGGCCACGCCTCCGATGGCACTGGTGGAGCCACCGGTGATTTGGGCAATTTTGGTCTTTTTGCTGAACTTGTCCAGGCCATCTGCGATAGTGTTGAGGTCGATGACGTGCTGCCAGAGGCTTTCTGCGCGCTCAGAAAACAGTTTGTTGAAGACACGGATGCCCTTCTGCACTTTCTCTGCGGTCACAGCAAACGCCCTGAGAGGAGCAAGTTAAGAGGAATTATACAGACTATAACTCTTACAAACCTTTTGTATCTAGCCATGCAGATAGTGGTGGTTTAATTTGACCAAGTTTTTTTTAAAATATCCGGCTTCCTCTCCAATATAATAGAAGAAAATACTTTCATTTTTCTGTTGCATAAAGCACTGACAAACTGCATTTAGAAAACAGTAATATCTCTTCTATAACTGAAGTTTGATCACTCTGATAATCCATAAAGCTCGCTGTCAACCCTTCTCTTTTGAGTTCTCTCTCTGAAGAAACAGTCTCTATGAAAACTGCTGACAGCATATTCTGTGGATTATCCAGAGTAATGATGACATTGTTTCTTTCTCTTGTTCATTATACTGGGGTCATGGAAGAAATGTGGAAGTGAAATACTGCATTATCACCTATATGAGAGTACACTTACTTGGCCTCTTCTTTTTCTGTCATGTCATCATCCTGAGCCGTGTCTTCCCAAGCTGGAGAAAGAGTAAGGAATGTCATTTACCTTTCTCATAATATTACATATATTACATGGACGAAAGTATGTGGACAGCAAAACATCCAGAACTTCTTATTCCCAAAGCAAAACAGGCTCTACTCCTCTGTTTTCAGACTTTCAGCCTAATGTTAGAACCTGCATGCAGAGAATTGTTCGTATTCAGCCACAATAGACACATCATAGAGGCCCAACACTAATGTTGGGGTACAAAAAAGAGAAAAATCCAAGGCACTCATCTGGCAAAAATGCTAAAAAGCCTACAAAGTTTTTGAACTTCTGTGTTCCCTACCAAAGAGCAACTATGTCACATACTGTTTCCTTCCTGAGTAGCCTAGACCTTTCACTTTCTACAGATTCTAACATTGGGATATGGAGCTGCATGATCATCATGCAATACTGGTTAGTTTCATGATTAATCTATTAATCATTTAGTCACTGAAGTGCTAAAAAATTGTGAAAAATGTGCTTCTTCTTTCCAACCATGTGTACAAAACCTAAAGACTCTTGATCTACCATAATAAATGACAAAAAAAGTAGCTGGAACCAGCAAATGTTTGACGTTTGACCCAAACGAATAATTGATTATTAAAATAGCTGGAAATTAAATTTTCCTTTAATCAATAAAATTGATTATTTGGACTAATTGATTAATCCACTAACTGTTAGAACAGGTAAGGGTCATTCCAAGACTATTTTCTGAACTACAGCACACTGAAGTACATAAACAGGTGATGTCTGCATACCTTTGGTAATATTATGGATGTGATATAACCCAAAACTCAAAATCTGGCCTAAAAAATAATTTGTGACTTACACTCCACTGTGTCCCACCACTCCATAAGATCCTCCACATCCTGAAAGACACCAATACATTTGTATTGATTTGCATGTTTATGGCTGAATATCAAACGGTTAATAATGTGGCATAAGATTATACTGAAATGTTACTTGTGAGAGTATATTTTTCTTCAGAAACCAACCTGTCCTTCTTCACCCTGTGCCGGGTCAATACGGTAGTCATCCAGCTGGTCAAACAAGGTCCTTTTTGGACCTTCAGTCTGAAACAATAGAAGTAATACTACTTTAAAATCATACATTGATACTAAGATTTGTTTTCCTTTGTCTAAAGTGTTGCTGAAGTGTATATCAGTGAGACAAAAGACTGAGAAACATTGGAGTACAATAATATTAATATATCACATGTCACATATCCTCGGTTTCACTTTTTCTCTGTACATGCTCAGATAAAGAGGAGGAAGTGATGGTAAAAGGGATTCTGACTGTGCTGACATATTTGTGCTGTTTTTGCAGAAGTGAAAAGGGACAAAATCTTCTATGGACAAGTTGAAAAAGAAAGCAGAGAAACAAGTCTGGGCACATTGCAACTTAAACCCACATTATCTTCCAAGCTATGGGCATGCACAAAAACTGCTTGGGGGAGTGAAGGTGTGGGGGTGGGTTTAACGTCGACAGTGGAGGGGAAAAACACAACAACAACAAAACACAGGATGACTATAACAGTCTCTGTTGGGAGCTGAGCGAACACCCTGGAGACAAACAAAAGACAGGGGTGGTTTACAGGGAGGGGTCAGGTGACTGAAACAGACGTTTTGTAATCCTGAACCACAATGAGTAAGACTACAATACTTCAGTATGGTGGACGAAAAACTGACACAGACGGGGAGGGGAAAGGCAATGAGCGAAGAAAAAGAATTAAAAGAAAAAGAGTGAAATAAAGAAAGCGAAAGAAAGAAGGAAAGAAAGAAAGAAGGAAAGAAAGAAAAAAGAAAGAGAGGGTGTCTCATGAGATTTTTATTTTCTCTACCTCTGCTGTGTTGCCTGCAGCTCCATCCTCTCCCCTCGCTTTAACTCTGCCCTGAAACCATTCAACACAAACACATAGGTTTTTTTTTTTGAAAGTAGAAATGCTTTAACTGATAGTCCTTCACAGTGGTGCATGTCTGAATGTTACCTTGACCCGAGGCATGAAGGGATTGTGTCTCTTAGGTTTCTTGACTTTGGTCTAAAAAAAGAAAATCATGGTTTTAGCATCACTTTGAGGAAGATACAAGTCAAATTCTGAGTTTTCCAGGTAAAATGAACAATTGTTCCTGATAACTTTTCATCGTCAAAATCAAACCATGAACATTTTAATCAATCAACAAGCAAAAATGCAGCAAAAGGAAATGAGTTTAAAGACCTCTGTTTTGTCTTTTCCCTCCTCGTCATTCTTTTCCTCTTTGGATGAAGAATCATCTTCTTCTTTCAGACCTTCATCATCAGACGAAGCCTGAGGTAACAGCAACCAACATGTGAACATAATGAAATAAATAAACATGTACAAAACATGACAGTATCATAAGGGTTTGTACATTTACATGTACATCTAGTTTGTACATGTTTGGATGTTACCTTGACCCGAGGCATGAAGGGATTGTGTCTCTTAGGTTTCTTGACTTTGGTCTGAAAAGAAAAATGTGGTCACTTTGAGGAAGATAGAGGTCAAATACGTGTAATATGACGTGTAAAAATCAAACAGTGTATATTTAAATCAATCTACAAGCAAAAATAGCAAAAAAAAGTTAAAGACCTCATCAGCTTTGCCATCCTCATCATTCTTTTCCTCTTTGGATGAAAAATCATCGTCTTCTTTCAGCCCTTCATCATCAGACGAAGCCTGAAGCAAACAGCAATAAGTGTTGATGGTGACCAGTTGATGCAGACTCTAAAATATAAATGTCTTCTTGACTCTACATGAACTGCAAAATCCAGAAAAACACACACTGTCACATACCTTGGCTGCAACTCGCGGCATGAATGGATTATGCTTGTGTTTTTTCACCTTGGTCTGTAGAAGAAATGGCACGATAACAATTTGTCAGCTTACATGAAAAACAATAACTGGAAGAACTACATTTCACTTTAGCTGCTGCAGACTTACAACTGAATTAAATAACTACATCTGTGCTTAAAATCTTCTAGTCAAAGAGCTCTGTGAATCTGTTTCATGTGTCGGTTTCTTCCCTCGTTAAAAATAGTTATACTCTTATCTTATTACCATCTACTTCCATTGCTGAAAGATTTACAAATCCCACTAAACAACCCCTCAACAAGCAGTTGTTTGGAGTGGGACAGGAGTTACAAGCTAGATGAGCTAGAACAATATGAACAAATTATACAATAGTACGGACAGAAACAAATAGGACTATGTTAACAACCTGAATAGCTGCATGGGAAAACAAGTGGGAATAAAAAGCACAAGCTTTTGCAAAACTCATACTGACACCTAGCCTAGAGGTGCCACGTGTCATTTGAATGGCTCTGGCATGAAAGATTGATTAGAAGGAAGCCGGAAGTGGAATGATAAGATTCTAGGCAGAATAACTGGGGCAGACACTCATGCTTGTTTTTCACCTGCACGTTGCAGCAAATGTGGATTATACCACACATAGATGCACAAATACAAATAAACACACACATTTCATTGTGTATCAAACTATTTTCTAATAGTAAAGATTGGTACAGTAATTAATCCGTCCCATCACTAATAAAGAGATAAACTTACTGTTTTGCTTTCTGTACAGTTCGACTCGTCTTTGGATTCAGCAGATTCATCTTTTTTGAGGCCTTCATCATCTGATTGGTTCTGCAGCAAATTACATTTATTAGATTTAAATTATACTAAAAATGTTTTAGCAAAGTGTAAATGACAACACTGTTATACCACTTTTTACCAATGCACTTTACTAGGTTTTTGCCACCCACTCACACACAATGTGCTCAAGGATCCTTCAACTTGAGGACAAGAGGACCTGGTGATTGCACCACCAACCATAAGATCTGCGATCAACTCTGCCTCCTGAGCCACAGCCGCCCCACCTCTATGTAATGGCGTGCATAAGGTGTGTCTCTGTCTGCAAACCAGACTTTGACGTCTAAAAGCAAATGGTGAACATGATCTAACACCACCCGCTGACCATCAATGGCTCTGCTATGGAGAGGGTAAGCGGCACGAAATTTCTAGGTATGCACATCACGGAGGACCTCTCCCGGTCCAACAACACGGCATCACTTGCCAAGAGAGCACAGCAGCGCCTCTACGTTCTCCGCAAACTGAATTCGGTGAGAGCCCCGGCACCCATCATGTGCTCCTTCTACCGCTGTTCCATTGAAAGCGTCCTCACCAGCTGCATCACTGCATGGTTTGGAATCTGCAGCACCTCTAATCGCAAAACCCTGCAGCGCATAGTGAATGCAGCAGGAGAGATCATTGGTGCCTCACTCCCCCACCTCCTGGACATTTACAACAGCCATGCAAGTCTTAAGTGTAATGTCAGGACTGCCTTTCAATAAAAACCACGATCTTTCAAAGTAATTTTAAAGAGGACGCTCATGTACCCAGCGGTCGTTCCTCAGGGAGGTCGTTCCACAGCTGAGGAGGACTGACAGTTAACGCTCAGTCCCCTCTTGTCTTAAGGCGTGAGCTGTGAACAGTTAGCAAGTTCCTGCCTGAGGATCTTAGCTTGACTGCTTGAAACAAGATGTCTCCCATTTCACTGAAAAGTCCACTTTCACTGTGTTTTTATTTGCCTATCATACTCGTCTGGGGTGAATGATTGCAATGTCACAAAAAGCAAATGTGGGTACGTAAAAACAGGCTTCTAGAGTCAAACTCTGCACTGACATCTTTTTCCACATTCAAGGTCAAAAAGTGATTTTGGACTAAGGGGGCCCGTAACCTCTCTTAGATCCACAAGCTGATATTCAGTATAAACAAACGATACTGGTCCAAAATATCAGTCAACCAATACATCAGTCTAATACTGTGTCTACATGTCAGTACCTGATGGTTGCTGTTCTGCTTTAGCTGTCTGTCTGCTCTTTTTAGCTCCTGAAATCAACCCAGAGCAGTTTATTTAACCACAGAGCTAATAAAGCAGCATCGAAACACATCTGCTCCAAACTGATACCAAGAGCAATGATTTTCTAAAGACTGAAAGCTTAAACTACCTCCTCTGATGGTCTGGCAGGAGTTTTTTCAGGTTTTGCTTTTTTCTCTCTGGAGGTCATATCCTTGTTATTCTGCAGAGGACAAAATAAATGAGAAAAAAAATAGACTCCAGTGAAAGCCTGACATTTTAAAGCACATTCATAATGGCCTCCTGCTTACTGACAATATGACAATAAACATACAACCCACAGAACACCTTCTAAATCAGAGAAGGGCAAACTTTACCTTATTATCCTCAGCTTCTATTGGTTTTCCTTTGTTGTATGTAGACGTCCTCTTCATCTCCTGTGGAGAAATGGCAGCATTAACAACACATTATAACAGACAGAGCAGAAGTGAGAAGAGTCTCACTCGGACCACATGTCACTGAGCTGTGTTCAACTGCTTACAGACCTCTTCAGTTGGTCTGGGCGGGACCGTTGGTGTTTCACTTCTGTCTTTTCTCTCTTGCTGGATCATGTTGCTTTTGACCTGACAAGGACACAGGGACAAGACAGAGTCACACAGTGTGGTGGAGCAGGAAGACTGGGACATGTGGCAGTGAGCAGGCAGGATTTAAAGGGGATGAGGAGGATGTGGTGAAGGTGGGGAAGAGGAGGTATGAGAGTAGAGGGTATTTTTGACAGAAGTTGATCAGCTCAGCTGTGTGTGTGTGTGTGTGTGTGTGTGTGTGTGTGTGTGTGTGTGTGTGTGTGTGTGTGTGTGTGTGTGTGTGTGTGTGTGTGGTCACTGATGACTCATAAGTGTTGCAAAAAATAGACTGACCGCTTTCGGCTTCTCTTCCATTCGTTTCTTGTCCTCCGTGAGCTTCTCTGTATCTTCTGTGTCTTTCTAATCAAAGTACATTAAATCAATTGTATCAACCAATATCTGAATACTTGTGCAGCCATTAAAGGACCACTTTTGCTTTTGCAAGTTTAAAGGAACAGTTCCCCAAGAAATGATGGACAGTCAGGTGATGTTTCGTAGTCCACAAAACATTTCGGGAGCTTGACAGCAAAACAGGGTTGCATCATTCACCTAAACAACTGACAATGTTTACTTTACACTGTAAACTGGGTTTAAGCTAATTCTTTAATCTTAGCAGCTACAGTGAAGATTTAGGCTTTATGAAGGCTGTAAATAATGTCTTATCAAATCAATTTGGGATCTCTGTGCTTCTGGAGACTTGTATTACATCTGACGAGCTGTGCGAAGACATTTTATGTTTTTGAGTTTTTGATTTTCATATTGTACTAAAATACCTGTAAAACAATGGTTGCCTAAAATGGTTAGACTAACACCCCAAAATTCAAATCACATCATCTTTGTTTTGTAAAATGGTTGGGTCTCAATATAAATGTTATTTGTAGCATAAGGGGTACAACAGGCAAAAATCACGGGAATGGTCCTTTACGTCTGCAGCACAGCATCACAACTTTCTAAGATGAAACACTGAACCATCACCACTATCACAGACACATGACCACCACAGAGACTTCCCGTCACCTACAACATTATTACCATCACCGACACCTCCACCACTGCCACACAATCAACAGCATAGTTACTTTATTTGCAGAGCGGAATAGGTTCAACTTAGACATGGCTCCAATCACGGCGTTCTGAGGGGGTGGTGGGAAACAACATCGGGAATAAGTAACACCAATAAGTCAGTGGAGATGACATATTGGTCAATGTTACCCCACAGTACTGTACAACAGCTATGCCTGGTCTGTAGTATTTGGAGCTGTTCCATGTAACTTGAAAGACAACCTCAACAAGACCAGGCATGACAAGCGAAGCTGGACTGCAGAGAGAGCCTGAGGATCACATACTTCACTTCTGACTCATGACTCCAGACTATCAACAAATCATAACTAAATCGATAATATAATAAATAAATAAATACAAAGCTTGAGGAAAAATGCAGAATAAAAGAATCTCTCTTCTCTAAAAACATTATTATAATTGTTAATCAATAATCTAAAAATGTTTGTCAAAAATGATTATTTTGTTTCTATCTGTGTAAGAATTCTGATGGTTACAGCTTCTAATAAGATTCGTCAGTCAATAGTATAATGTTGTTGGAATCCCGTGATACCCATGTTTCTACATTGATCAAGTCTGTCCTTTCTCCTGAATGTTATCAATAACACCATAATGGGTTTTTTGCTGTTAACAAAAAGAGAAATGCTATATAAACCATTCAATCAGCAACTGTTTATTGTAAAGTTGCTAGTGATGTTTAAAATACTTTGTATGTGGTTAATAAATATATAAATACTGTGTGGTTCATCTAAAACATTATGTGGCTAGCCAATATAAAGATGCAGCTGATGTTTATAAACCTCTACAATTATTATGAACTACTAACTTAAGACTGATTAAGCATAAATGTTCCTGTTTTAATGATGGTTATTATGAAGTGTTAACCTTCGTCTTGAGTAGTAACAGTCAAACTGTACAGGCTGTTCCACCTCTCAGTGTGACAGGTGTGCACTGAATAGAAATAACTGGTTAAATGGAAAAAACCTGATGCCAAATTTAACACAATGAAACAGGAACAAGTAAATATTAAAGCACCTGTTTGTTGCCGGATGACTTCTCACTGCTCACAGGTGGCTCCTCGTCATCTGAGTCAGCCTGCTTCTCATGCTGTAGAGGGAACACATAAATCCGTACTTCATGAAAAACATATAGAATCTCTTTCAATAATCATTTTCTCAAAAGAACATGTAATAATTTCTTACTTTGTTTGCAGATCGAAATGGATTCAGCTTTGTCATCGCATCAGTGAGTTTTTTCTGAATATAAAACAAAATAAAAAGAGTAAACAACATTAAACAAGAAGCTCATTCAGAGAAGAAACAGCTGATTGACATTAAAACACAAACTTAACAAACCTGTCTGTGACTGGGCTGGTCATCTCCATTGTCCAATATCTCCTCAGAGTCAGAGTTCTTCTCCTGCACATGGAGCCAAAATGTAATGTACATTATAAACAGTAGACAATAGCAACAATAGCATATCATGTGTGGGTTAATTGATAAATTCATACAACGTTTTTAGCCTTTTCTGCCAGATATACTAATCAATTAATGGTAGAGATGAACCGATGACATGTAGCAAATATCAAAAGAACAGTCTGCCACCTCTCACCTGTTTTTCAGTGTAGAATGTGCTCTTCATCATCGCACTGAAACCATTCTGAAGACACACAAAGATACTGTTACTGTCACAAAAATAAACAGATTGTAACCCTGACCCTCACCGCATCATCACAGCAGATCTTATTTAGAGAGGATATGCAGTTACTCTAGCATAACAACCCACCTGCTTGGCTTTTGGCTTCTCTGTATTCTCCTTTAAATCTCCTGATTGTTCAGTCTTTCCCTTCTCCTGTTACAATACATTACCAGCATGTCATTCATCTCAGAACATTACCAGAAGTGCAATGTACTGGCTGTAAAGTCCTTTATAATGCAAACAATTCAAGGCCGTTACAAACTGATATATTTTCTGTATGTGTCTTAGTGTTGATGCAGTGCATGTCCAAGTGAAAAGACAATAAGAGGCGAAAAGCTTCATCTCTTACCTTTGAAGACGCCTCTTGAAGGCTGTCACTGCTGGCAGAGAGTTCCCCATCGGAAAACAAATCATCCTAAACAGAAAGATACAGTCAGAATGTACTACTGCAACATATTGCATTCGTAGTATTCTTAACATCTCTGGTTTGATCCCCATCTTTTTTTACACCACCAAAAAGGGGTTCCAAAGTAATACTGAAGACTGGACAAAGTGTCTTGAAAAGCTCAACGAAATTTCCCCTGAAAACACCCCTTAAAAATCACAGAGACAGGCTGAAAAAGAAAATAACTCGGTATCATTTCACATCAGCATCAGGACTTTTCTTTAAAAATCCCTTTAACAAGATACTTAAATTAAAAACCTTATTATCATTATCTTACCTGAGACTGAGATTTGGTGACTTTTTTTCTGAACACACCACTAAAGATTCCTCCTTTCTCCTGAGAATATGAAGCCAAATGTTAAATGTTAAATATAGAAGATATTGAACATGTATATAGCAGCAAACAGGCATTTGCTATGTAAAGTAAAAATGGCATCCTGAGTAGAACATTTTTGTCACATCTGCCTGTGTGCTGTAATGTGAATTTCTCCGTTTTGAACATGGTGGCCTGGTGATGAACTTTCTCATATCAACGCTAAACAGCTCACAGAAGTGTGTTTCTGAAAACATTTACAGCAAAGGCTTTGTAGAAACAGAGGCTTGATTAATATTTGATCAGCACTGCCTATGTAGTTTGACAGTTTGATCCAAGTTTCAACTCTACTGAGTGAACGAAGCGCACATTTGTTTTGGTCTGAGATGCTAGTGCTCTAGTGCCATGTCTAATGGTAATGAATATCATTTATTTCACCTTTAATATGAGCACATTTACTGTTATGGATTTAACTTGCAGTGTTGTGTCGCTTGAAGATCGACGTGGGTGGTTTTAACAAACCTCACCTTAGTGTCTTTACTCTCAGACAGATTGTCGGTGCTGCCTGAGAGCTCGCTGGGAGCAGACAAATCATCCTTGAAGGCAAGAAAAAAATGTCAGTCAATTAATTTTACATTCTAATAATTTATGGCAACATGGTTTAATGGTGAGATGAATATATCGTATGCTCACTTGAGATTGTGTCCTTGATCCGAGAGGCTTTTTTTTAAACATTCCACTGAAAATCCCTCCTCCCTCCTGGAAACAATAGTCACATGAAAATAGTGTATGAAGTTTTGACAAAAATAGAGGAATTTAGTAAAGTATTCCTCTGCCCACAAAACCTCACCTTAGTGTTGCTATTCACAGAAAGATTGTCCGTGCTGCCTGAGAGCTCGTTGGGTGCTGACAAATCCTCCTAAAAACGAGAAAGCAATATCCCCTTACAATTACCATTGTCTCCTTATGATGTGAAGGTACAAGTGAGAAGCACAATTCTCACCTGAGACTGTGTCGTTGCTCCAAAAGGTTTGGGGGATTTTTTAAACATCCCACTGAAGATCCCTCCTGTCTCCTGGAAACAAAAGTCAAATAAAAGAAAAAATTACTAATAGATTTGTGTGGTTTCAGGTGGCAGATGGATGGGCAGGGAGCTCACACTGCAGCCTGTACTTTCTTCACAATGCTGATGGAAAGCATTGTTTTGGTGTGTGTTGGGAAGGACGAGAGGTAAACCACCTCTAGTCCTTCCCAACACACACCAAAACAATGCTTTCAGCTCTATACAAACAATAAGGAACAGTCACATTATTGCACGGTTCAATATAACTGTTCAGCTCCAAAAAAGTATGAGACACGGAAGAATAGTAAGATCTTATACTTTAGTAAAAGAAGAAATAAACATAAATTCTTTATTCATTTCAAAGCACCAGTGTTTTAAATAGTTGATGATGCAGGTAGAAGTTGCACTAGAACAGGAAATGCATGCTTAAATCAGCTATTCAGATTTTAAAATGGAAGTGGATGGACAAAGGGGCAAATGTAAACCAAAACAGAGAACATACATAACATGAGTGCACCTTCAGTTTAGAGTGAAAACAAGGAAGAACTGTGCTGCTAGGAACTGTCATGGCAGCTTTAATATCACGAGATGAGGACAGACTTTGTATATGTTTGATGTAAGGTAACGCTTTCACAAGATTTACCTTAGTGTTGCTATTCACAGAGAGATTGTCGGTGCTTCCTGAGAGCTCGCTTGGATCAGACAAATCCTCCTGAAGGCAAGAAACAAATGTTCCCATCTGATTATTATTGTTTATTTTCAACTAATGTAACAGACGTAGAGTAAGATGCAGAACTCTCACCTGAGACTGTGTCTTTGCTCCAAAAGGCTTTTTTTTAAACATCCCACTGAACACTCCTCCTGTCTCCTGGAAAAAGACACATCATGATAACATATATACAGTTTGTTGAAATAAAATAAAATAAAATGAAACCAGCTCTGTTGTCTATTGAACTGATGTAGCTGTTAGATGGATGGGCAGGGCTTTTGTGCTTTACACACAAGCACCAGCATTTCTTTCACTTTGCTGATGCTCACAGGTTCAGCTCACGCTTCCAAACACCCACAAAAACAAAAACATACCCCCCCCAAAACTGAGTTGAGGTCCACACGCCTATTAAAGGCTAAACAACATCAGAAAGACCATCATATGTCACTAATTAACACCAAGCAAAATCCCTCACATCTATTTTTCAATATCAACTTGACATAACAATACTGCACACTCAGTGTTGGTACAGTAATTTTTTGTGCTAAGAAACATCTTTTGGATGTGTTTTTTTTTAAACGTGTTTTTTCACTTGATAAGTGCTAAATATCTTTTAAGATAAAGAAATACTTTGGTGATTTTAGTTACAGAACATACTTTACTAACAACAACATACATTTGTTCTTACTTTGACTGTAATCCTCACAATTAAAAAGATATGACTATTGGATTATAATTTAACATACATTAATCAAATTCAAGATTCAAAACTTTGTTGGCATCAAACATAGTTGACAGGAATTTAGTTTGGTGAGCTCAAACAAAAACCTCACATCTCATATAGCAACCACAGTGGGATGTAAAATATAATACAATAAGTTACAAATAATAAAAACTACCAATAAAAAAAATTACCACTGCAAGGAGATTTCTTTTGAATCTTCCCCAAGTTTTGGCTACGTATTTGCTTATAATAAGCCAGGATTCACTGAAAGAGTGTGAAACAGGGATATCATACTGCAAAACATCAGATAAAATCTCTAAGGCATTTTATTTAATTTATCAACTTATTTCTTTATGTTTTTAATCCTATACTGTATCATTACTATACATTTTTCATTTTTTTGTGTTGTTACACTATATTGTTTTGATAAGTCTCATTCTGGTATGTAATAATTGTTCTACTTTTTGTTCATGCTGTGATCTGATTGATATTAGGGCTGTCAGTTTAACGCGTTAATTAGATTAATTAATTACACTGCAAATTAACGCGTTATAAAAATTAACGCAATTAATTCTGAGATTCTGAGTGGCAATTTAATGCGCGAGCATTTTAAATTTGGCCCATTGAATGACCCGTAGGCTACTTGGCAGTGGCACGTCACTTCCCACCTGCGTCGCCAGTAGGGCTGTAACTAATCGAAGCTGAAATGGCGACACTCAGATCCACGAACCTGTCTCGCTCTGTGAGAAGGCAGAATCGTAACACAACTTCCAGTCCAGATCAGCCCTATGAGCTGTAACCATTTTAACACCGCAGCGGTCGTTCGCCAATTCTCCACCTTTGTTCGTTCACACAGACTGAAGCATTGCTGTAAAGACGAACCGCTGCGTAATTTACACAGAAAGCGCCGCTGCGGCTCCTAAAGAGACGTGACGGTACACGTCATGATGATGACGTGTGTGTGTTTTCAAGGGGTTTCCCCGGTGTCTCCCCTGTCACTCAAAACCGACGGAGACTGTCTTCCGGGGTAAAGTTCACTGAAGTCTCGGTCCGGAGGGCTGACCGTCGCTGAGATTTTTTTTCATCAGAAACACTCGGTGAGGTAAAGTGTTTTTGCATGGCAGAAATGTGACGAGGAGTCTGTAGGACGGGCGGGAGGAAGGACGCTTCTCCACTTACAGCTGTGGTATTTTTAACTTGTTCCCAAAGACAGTTACAGTTACTATGCTACCTTAGTTTGGTTCTGTAACGTTGTTTTGTGGGACATTTCTCTGTATTAAGTTGAGTGAGGGATCTGTGCAGTTAACAGACCATCAGATAGACACGCCCTCCACAATACTGCACCTCTGATACCATCAGACAAGTATCATATACATAAGTTATTGAAATGTTACATAAATAAAATGTTTAATTTAGAAAGAAAAAAAATCGAGGATTGTATCGAACCGTGAGTCAAAAATCGTGATACAAACCGAATCGTGAGTTTGGTGTATTGTTACAGCCCGAGTCGCTAGTCAAAGCAGGATGACAACAGACATGGATGCGACTCAGGGGAGCGAGGCGAGCACATCGTTGCTCGGGCCTTTGAACGGCAAGTTCTTCTCTTCTTAGTGTATTCAATTGATTAGTCACGCAATACACTTTTGTAATGTCCTAGAATTCGAATTCTGTATTTGGGTACCTTTAGCATATATGAGACTAAAATGCGATTAATTAGATTAATTAATTACAAATCCTGTAATTAATTAGATTAATTTTTTTAATCGCCTGACAGCCCTAATTGATATACACTGATTTTACCAACAAAATATTTAAAAAGAGCATTGAAGAACAAAGACTTTGTTCTTTGTTTTCTTTAAATAAAAAACTTGGCTGATGAGGCTCACTTTAGCTGCTGTGTTTTCAGACAGACTGTCGTTACTGGCTGTAAAGTCGTTGTCCAACAGATCCTGAAAAACACGATGTTACATCACAATTATACACATTTTAGATGTCTGGCATTAAGTTGATCACAGTATTCTCAAATGGTATACATTATCTCTGACACATAACAGAAGATTCTGTTCACCTGTGAAGGCCTCCGGGCGTGTCCTGGTTTAGCAGTTCGTTTCAGTATCCCACCGAACACACCTGATTTCTCCTAAAAGTGTAGAGAAAGGATTAGTTTTAAAGACTGACAAGACAAAATTATGCATGGGAAAATATCACAGAGCAGAGAGTGAACTCACCTTTGAGGACTTGTTGTCTGTTAAGCTGTCACTACTGACAGACAGTTCAGGATTTTGTAGCGAGAGTGTGTCCTATAAAAGATAAAAAACGATTAACCTCTCATATTTCTATACAATTATGGAGACACAAATTAAAATATTTCATCATTTTGGGACCATCACTTTTTTTTTTACTTATTCCCATTTTGTTGACAGATTTAAAACACATTGTGAGTACTCAAGTCAGTATTTTTAGAGTAATAACAAAAAAGCTTTTAGAGACTTAAAAGTCCACAGATATTTGAATTAACAATGATATTTTTAGGGGGAAAAAGGCACCAAATCCTCACATTTAAGAAGCTGGAACCAGCAAATGTTTAACGTGTTTGATAAATATAAATGGCTTTAACAATAAAACAATAAGCCATCTACTAATAACTTCAGTTAAACTTTAATATAAATTACTTTAAAGAAAAAATAAGAGCAACAACATGTATGTCACATTAAGTTCAGGAAGGCCACTAAAAACCTGTGACTGGCCCTCTTTGGTGGTTTTGGTCGTCTTCTTGAACATTCCTTTAAACACGCCTCCTTTCTCCTGAAAGATTAATGTAAATGTCTGTCTACATACTTAAAAAACACTGTCATTTAATAATAACATGCCGATCAAAGTTGGTGATGACCAGATATATAAGATTAGAAAAGAAAAATGAGATAGTGAGCATCACCTTTGTGCTGTTGTCAGTCAGACTGTCGCTGCTCTTTGAAAGGTCGCTGTTCACTGATAATGTGTCCTGAAAAGTCCAAATAGAACTGACGTGAGTAGATGCGGAAGAAAAGAAAATTATAAACACATTTTATTTTACGTTTCATTTCTGAATTCTAAATACTTGTTTTACAAGATAGCTATTATGTTAATTTCATTGTTAAACATGTCAACAATGCGAGTATGAGTAACCATATTAAACACTAGTGTCAGGAGTTAATAGTCAATAGTAAGCTTTTCACGAGAGATCTCTTTTCAGTGTATTGGCTTACTAGATGTTAAGTTCTACATTTAAATTAAACAAAGATAAAACTACAACATCACCTGTGATTGCGTGGATGGTTCTGCAATCTTGGAGGATCTTTTGAACATCCCACCAAATATTGCCGCTTTTTGCTGCATGAGATGTGAAAATGGAGACTTAAACAAATTTAGTGACTGATATACATGTAAAACCCACTCAGGACGATTACATAAGACTAATCTCAATGGTTTCAGTTCTAACGTAACGGCATCTTTCAAAACGAGTGACTAACACAGGGCAAACATTCACTGCAGCGACCTGTGAGTCAGCAGCATCATATTCGCTTCACATGGAGACTAAACTGCAAAAGACGCTGCAAATGACCAACACTTCACTAATGGATTTATGGATGAGAGCATTGACTGGTTTACTTCTCACAGTCCAGTTTCACATCGAGATTTCAAGCCTAGACTTGAAGCTGGTTTCATGTCTGGACTTGAAACCTTGATGACAGTTAATTTATGAGAATATTAATTTATGTGAATATTTTGTCTTCTAGCTCTGGGAAAATTGATCATAATACTAATTTGCCTGTTTAAGAATCACATAAAACAGCACCCAGATGCATCACATTACTGATAGATCATAATAAATCAAAACTATACTGCCTTTTTTTTATAGCTCTGATGAAGTATGCAATCTGCGAAGTAACAAGTAACCTTTGGGCCAATGTCATAGCATTTCTTTCAGGCAGAAAAGTAAAGGTTGTGTGCTCAGGAGCATTTAAATTAAGCACTTGTGTGCTGAGAGAAAAAATGCTGCATGTGTGTCTTGTCTCTATGACAACAATATCTTGACAGCTGCCACAGCATGATCCACACTGCCCTTTTGTGGTTTACCATCTATTTGTTTTTAATTTGACATCGGGACATCAGTGCAAGGAGCATGTCGGTTCACAACACAATCCGTAGAAGACAAAAATATGGTGAAAATTATCGCCTAGGCCAGAAAAAAGAAAAAGAGCGACAGTGAAGCTGAAAAAAGATGCTGGGACCTGGCCTGCTGCCACAGATGCTCACTCCTTATTGTGAACAATTGAAAAAAGACAGAAAAGAGTAATATGTATAAGTAAACTAATATTGCACTTAAGTATAGTACTTGAGTAAATGTTCTTAGTTACATTCCATCTCTGGTTAATCGCTAATCTGGTGTAGGGGGGCTATAGGGGCCCAATGGCACATGTTTGCCCTGGAGCAACCTAGAAGGTTAATCCGGCCATGAAGAAAGGACATTTTCCACACAGCACACTCCAATTAAAAAGGTAAAAGTCAGCATTTAACCTTTTATTATTTGATATTAAAGTCCATAATGTTGGAGTTTCGAGCCAAAGCAACATAAAATATGTCACTGAGCACATACTTATGGACTGCATTGTGTATTAGAAAGCCTGTATTGAGTTTCAGTCTCATGGATTTAGGTCAGATCGATGAACTCTACTCATCCGACCTCAGCGAGGAGAAAACTGTGACTCCAACACAGTAAATCTTTAAACACAAACGTTAACCGGCTAAAGTTAGATTATGCTCATATCATATATCAGAAGATATCTACTCACAGCTACACCTCCTCCTCCTCCGCCATCACACTCCAGGTCCAAATCCAGGTTGTCGTATCGCTCCTGTCAAACGAACACACAACGTCATGAACGGTTATTTGAACATTAACGTTACGCTAACCGACATTTTGAACAATGTCTGGAGACAGTCGACAGAAAGACGTCTCGACACGAACATTAGCTCGTTTTTTTAAGATGAATGTGAACGTGAACTCACCATTAGCTCCTTTACGTCCGCCTAGTGTAGTGTTAAGTTATCCCGCAGTTGTTTAGTGTTAAGTTATCCCGCAGTTGTTTAGTGTTAAGTTATCCGGCCGCTGTTTGGTGTTGTTAGTGAGGATTTGTCGACTTTCTGTCTGCCCCGTGTTGACACTGCCGGTTGTTTTCACTCCTCCCTGACAAAAAAAAAGAAGGGAAAAAAAGAAAAAATGCTTGCGGTCAGAGACGTCCCTCAGATGCTTGTGACTTGCAGGTGTCCACGAAGCTCTCACTGAAACCGGCAGATCCAGTTTTGTCCCTGTTAGTTACCTGAGTGTTGTTGTCCTAGAGAGGGCGTGTCAGACTCACCTGAGAGTCTGAGATGAGCTGATGCTGCTTTCAAGTACTGCTCGGAAACTCCTAAAGTCGACCTCACCAAGGGTAAAAAAAATAAAGAAATTTGTTTCAAGAGGTTGTTTTTTGTAAACAGTGTTGTAAAAAGTACAGAAAAATCATATTCGAGTAAAGTTATCGTTTTAAAACATTACACTACTCAATATTAGTTAAGTAAATATTGTGCATGTGCATGGATGTAAAAGTCAAATTAAATGTGTCACATTATTTTTGGGGCACGAAAATATTCCCAGAACGCAAAGTAAAAAATCAGATAGGTCACAAATTAAAGAATCAAGTGACACACTAAAATATCTCCATGCCAAGGACCCTTGCTACAAGTTAAAGTCAGGACTTTGGGTAGGCCATTCCAAAACCTCAATTCTAACATTCAGTTACCACTTTTGATGTGTGTTTAGGATCATTGTCCTGTTGGACCTCTCTAATGCATCCAAGACCCAATCTTCTGGCTGATGATTTTTGGTTTTCCTGAAGAATTTGGAGATTATCCTTCTTCATTATTCCATTTACTTTCTTTAGAGAAGCAGATCCACTGGCAGCAAAACAGTCCCAAGGCTGTGCTTGACAGTAGTTGTGGTGTTCTTGGGGTTAAAGGCCTCACCTTCTCACCTCCAACCATACTGCAATCCGTTGTGGCAAAACAACAAAAAATGTTGTTTCATCTGACCATAGAGTTGACCTCCAGGTTTTTTGCTTTGTCCATGTGATCAGCAGCAAACTTCTGTCAAGCTTTAAAATGCGTCTGGAGCAAGAGCCTCTTTCTTGCACGGCAGCCTCTGAGCCCATGTTGATGTAAAACACACCTGACTGTGGGCACTGACATCTGTCTTCCAGCAGCTTCTAATTCATTGCAGACTTACTTTATAGTGGTTTTTGGTTGACTCTTGACCATCCTGACCAACTATCTCTCAGTAGCAGGTGATAGTTTGCATTTTCTTCCTGATCGTGGCAGTGACACAACTGTGCCATGCACTTTATATTTAGAAACAGTTGTTCAACAGGTCGATCTTGGGACCTGTAACTGCTCTGAAATGACTCCAAGTGACTTCCCTGACTTGTTCAATCAATAATGTGCTCTTTCATTTGAATGCTGAGCTTCTCATTATAGTGTTTGCAGCCAAGTCTAGTGGGTGTATCAAACAAGTCCTATTGAAATGAGCACAGATTGTTTAATTTGCTGAATGTATTTTTTTGAGCCAGCAGATTTGGTCACATTTCCAGACAACCCACAACAAATTCAGATATGAAGCAAACATCATGAATGCTTTTTGTGACAAAGTAATATGTGTTCCTCTCACTCCATCACAGAAATATGAGAGCTATACAAATCATTGGAGCCGAAGACTGTTCTGATATACAATTGCTTTATAAGTGCATGTAAACTTTTGACAACTACTGTATCTGATTTTAAATATGCTTTTTAAACTGTATGATGTACAGTATAAGTTGAATTATTGTCAGCCCGGTCAATTATCAGATCTAATATTCAGCATTTTTAAGATTTTCTTTTTATGCCAAGAAATTCAATAAAATCTTGTAACTAAACTTATTTCAAAAATAGTTAAGTAAAAAGTACATTCTATTTGTTATATTAGAATATTATACAATAATACAATATTTGCTTTCAAAAAGTAGCATAAATGGAAATGCTCAAGTAAAGGACAAATCCCTCAAAATTGTACACACAGTTCACTCATCACTGCCCCCATGTGAAAATGTTTTAAATTTAAATCATTTCTAACAGGATGTTAACTTTTGATCTTATAAAAGTGGATATAATGGTTGATGTAACAATATTTTTTATATGACAGAACTGTAAATGTTTAGTTCAGATCGGTCAAGTCTTGGAAAGTTTAAGTTCACTCAGAAAGGAAAATTCAGCCATTTTGTACTTGACCCCTGTGGTGGAGTTGAGTAGTACACAAAACATTTCTGGAGCTTCAGAGCAAAACAGCACTGCAGCATTCTCCTAAACAATTAAAGTAGTTGATGACTTGTTTTTAAAAAATAACTTAAAATGAACATGAAGTGGCTCCACACAGTTAATAGAAATGCATCAAGATTATTGAACAGTCTGACTTTTAGGTAAGAGCATTTTATTTGTCTTTGCTGTTAGGGGAGGCTCATTGTCAATACAACAGAAGCACTTTGGTGCAGATAACAGAGTTGTAAAAGCATTAGCTGATAAGCTGTGTTTACATGTCAGCCACTGATGTCTCACAGAGTCTCCACAAAACATGTTTCAAACAGCAAGCAACCCTTTAGTCTTGGTTTAATCCACCTTTAAATATGATCATTCACTCAAACAGTGCTGTCACCACCTTTGCTTTTATCCCACGAATATAAAAGAAATCAGAAATGTAATGCTGACAGATGTGTCAACAGTAAAGAAATATATATATAGACATATTTCTAGGGGGTTGTCTCATTGTGTCCTTTGAAAACAACAACACAGTGCAGATTGAACATAATTTTAGTGTCAAAGAAAAGATTATTTTATTTTTCACCTACTTTTTCCACTTCAAGTGTTTCATATCCCACATTTCTGTTTCCACATACAATTTTTAACTAAAAGAAATAATTCAGCTCACACAAAACTGATATTTTCAAAGCTTTCAACATATTCTTTACACTTGCTTGTTACATTTGCAAGTTTCACTTACTATCTAAATTAAAGGCACATAAACACAGGTCTCCTTTATTGTGGAGTAAATCATTTACTTTCTGTGTTTTGTAAATACGTGTAGCACACATTCATTATCATGAAGCGAAGAGGAAGCTAAACAATCTTTGGTTTGTGTAGCTACATTTCCTTAAATGCTGAATTAAATTTTTAGTATTTTAAGGCTCATTCTTTCCAGGACAGGAAGTAGAGCTTTCCCTGCACGTCACCACAGACCAGCTCGGTGGGTGTTTTAGGGTTCACCTCCAAATTCACAACAGGTCCTTCACACACAAACATTCCCACCTGAAGGAAGAGATAGAGAACAGAAGGTGGCAGTCATTGAAAGACATTTAAAAACAATTTACATGATTAAAGAAATTAGGGTGAAGGAATAAATCAGCAAGAGTGCTGCAGAAGAAGAGCACATGTAAAGTTTCATTTTGCTTTCAGAATACATTACAAAATATAATCAATGTATATTGTAATAGAACAATGGTACTATATACTGATATGCATTTAAAAATATATTAACTAACATTTATTTAGCATATTACTAAATGATATGTTTTGTCAAAATATGTGTTTAATCTTTTTAAAATATATGAAAAATGTCAATAACCAACATATTTTGTCAATATATAGAGAATATGTAATCTGATATATTTTTTAATACATTGCAAATGTATTATTAAATATATACAGTATTTCAATACATATGAAGATGATACAGCATGTGTACAAACAAACTAAAATAAATAGATAAAAAAAATAAACCATTAAATGCACAAACCATTATATTAAAAATAAATGTAGACATTAATTAATGTACAAAATATGACATACATTGATATTTCTGTTTTAATTTAATTTAATTTAATTTTAATTTGTATTTACTTGCCTTTGTATTAATCCACTTATTTATTCATGTTTCCATTGAATTTTACATTTATCTTATTCATTTCTAAATTAACTTACTTTCTATTTATTTTGTATTTTGTTCCCTTTGCATTTTCAAGATAAAAAAAAATTATTGAGCTTTAGTGGTGCTGGTAGATGGATTTTATTAACTTTGGACAGAGGGAGGGTAACCGTTTCCCCGTTGCCTGTATTTATGCTAAGCTAAGCTCACTGGCTGCTGCCTTTTAAGAAAGTAGATCCATCTTCACATATAACTCATGTCAAGAAGGTTTTCTTATGCAATAGAAATACATTTTCGTTATATGTAGATCTAATAAGTTAAGATTCTTGGTTGTTTTTATTTATTTGTTTCAACTTATTTATTTAACACCTTATGTCTCATTTGACTTTTAACTTTGTTAACTCTGCTGGCTTCATATTCAGCGTACAAATATCTTGTCATCTAACTATCCACCATGGAGCGAGTAAGTATGTTTCCCAAAATGTCAGACTGTTCTTTGAAGACTGTGATGTACCTGCTTCTTTGTCTTTCTGTCCCACAGCTTCACGGTCCTGTCGTAGGAGGCGGAGATGATGATGCGGTCAGTGACTCTCAGCACACTGATCCTGTCACTGTGGGCCTGGAGATAAAACATCCTCATTTAAAAAACAGCTATGAAGACATCACTAAATCCTGCACAATGGACCTTTATGTGACAGTCTGAATGCTGGATTTTTTACATTTTACGATACAAAAATATACATTCTTTCTCTTTTGTTCTGTTTCAGAGTGAGCTCTCACAGGTTTTCTGTTGCTCCATGTTGAAGGCTCCGGAGGCTGAATGAACCACATGTTGCCCTTCATGTCTCCACACACGACAAAATCTGAAAGAACATACAAGACATTGGATAATAAACAATACAAATCAAAACAGTAGCAGTTGCTCAAGTAGCCATGTATATGCTTGAAGAAAGAGTAGTAACTAACAGTTTTAGGTTTTTTTTAGTACCTTCTTTCAACGTTACAGCTGATATCATGCTCCCTTTCTTCTCCTCATCATCGGTCTCCAGGTCCAACCTACTGAAAGCTGAATTGATGTGGTTTTTGGGGCCCATGCCAAACTTAGGGAGGAGAGGACACAGACAACAATCACATTTACTGAAAACAAAGTATGTGGCTTGAGGTTTGACTTCATTTTTCACTGAAACGTTTGGACAGCTGAGACAAAAAAGAAATGTTCAAACTGATGTCACATTATCTAAACTGAAACAATGATGATATTGTTTTCTATAAAAGATGATCAGCCAAGTAGTATTATTTAATTGACAATGAAACATTTTCGTTTCGTTAAAAACTTCCACTATTTTTTGACTGTTAATATGTGTTGTTTTACTAGATCATCATTTAGAAACTCACAACGAAGCCAATGTTAACTTGTCCCTCTGATTCGCCCACCAGCCACATGCTTTTCTCGTCGTTGCGGTTCATACCCAAAACTCGGACATCATCCTCCCAACTGCAATACAGGCAAAAAAGAAAAATCCTCATTGTAAAGGGAAACGAAACCCAGCAGCACCTTACTGTATCTAAGAAATTAGTTTTCTCTACAGTCAAAAAACCTAATCGGCATCAACTGATCATGTATGTAGTTACGATGTGATTCTGTAGTTCCACGTGTCGTCGCCATTTTCAGCTAAGACGTTGAATATTCGTCCTGTGCGTGACACAGCAATCAGGAGTGAACAGTAGTTGAGGTGGATCACTGGTTTTGTCACTTTGTATGTGTTGACCTTCACCAGGCTGCAAGCAACAGGAGGACAGGGCAGGATGGGTTAGTGTTAACAATGATAAACTCATAACCATATATCTGCTGTCCCCATAGAAAAGGCGCTCTTCATTTCACATCTTGTTCTTCAAGTCAATGCACATATATCACAGCTTCCAAACATCAACAGTGAGCTGTTACAATATCTGTGACTGTTCCCTAAACTTTGGGATCTTTGTTTAAGACTGTGGGTTAATCATTGTAAGCAATATTTATAAGAGATTAGGAATCAATTCTTGCATTTTTGGATTAAAGACCTGAAAATCTAACTACTTAAAATTCATATATGACACTTTGTTTTTTTTTTTAATCATCAATATTATCATTTCGTAAATGAACATTATTGTTTTGTAGCTACACTGATGGCTCAGAGTGGTCGAGTGGGGAGTGAAATGTTGATACAAACTCATCTCGGAAATATGGATGAAAAAAATGTTGAAGCTATAAAAAAATATGTAAAAAAACAAAAAAAAACAACTAAATTTGGGTTAATGGGGCACTCTGAGAGAATGTATTGATTTTAAAACATTATTCGGATTATGTGGACTTCTCAATTCACAGCTTATCGCCGCTTTCAATTAACTGCAAGCTTCTCGAAGGAAAACAAAAAATACATTTTGTCTTCTACATATTTCTTTAATATTTTTTGTAATTTAGTGCAAAGAAAAAGGCAGCAAACTTTCGGTTTAGATTTTCAATTTTTCCCCGTCGCATTTAGCCCTTAAAGAGACAGGAACTAAAAGAGTGTTTCAGACAAAGGGGGAACACAGAGCTGCAGCACTAGACAGTTTTGGAAAACTGATGTGCTTTTTGAGCATTAAGGCACGCAAACCTATTCTAGTAATAACCCAAAATAAAATTATGAACCTGGAAATGAGCATAACATGTCTCATCTCAAGAAATAAAACAACAAAAAAGGAGATCGCTGGTAGCTTAGTATGCGACTGTTTTTCTGTTGTTTACCTGGCGGTGCCGTGTTGTTTATTCCACACCAGCTTCCACACATCAACAACAGGTTTCATGTTGGCGACAGCAAACTGGTTATCAGGCATGGAGCAGATTGCTGTGATGGCCCTGTCTGAAGTCTGACACACACACATACACACACACAGACACAACATGTGAAGACCTAACCAAAACATACATGTGTCCACTGTACATCTGTTTATTTCTTGTGTACTGATGTATGTCTTTACCTGATTTTGTCCAACCACGGTGTTGTGCTGCCATAATTTGAGCAAACCGGATTCATAACCGGCGAGAAACAGATCATCTCCGGGAGAGAAGCAGAGAGCTGTGACTGAGCCTCTCTGTGTTGGAGATCCCTCTGGAAAGACAGAACACACAGGTGAACTGAGGTACACCGCTTATTAACCAGGTAGTGTCTTCTTCACTGAGGAGCATCATGTGACTTCTGCGAAGAGTAATATACACAGAAAAGAGTGTTTTCAAATTATGAGGATGACCTGGAACGTTGTGACTTGATTAATGGAAGATTGACGAGATTATTGAGTAGACATGAACAAACGCTGACAGGTTGGTTTGGATGTAAAAAAGGAGACATTTCGGTAATGTGTTCCTTCATCTCATGAAAGATGCTGGAATTTAACATCAGTCAAAAACAAGACAGTAAAACACAGATGACTTTGTTTGAAAGATGCATATGCAGCATGATCAGTTGTATATTTGTACATCCATAAAGTGTAAGGCATAAAATATATATTCATGGCATTATATAAAGGCAGAGTATCAAGTATTACGTTCTGTCCAACACCAGGATCGCAACGAGCGGTCTTCAGAAATAGTGTAGAAATCTGGGAACCTTCCAAGGCAAGAAACTGCGGATACTGCACCGCTGTGACCCTGGAAGGTCATGCTGTGCTCCACCTGAACATAAAGACACAGGAAAACAGAGAAATAAATGATAGTATCCACTTTGTTATTTTCAAAAATCATGAGAAAGTCAATATTGCTCTGCATCTACACTAAAAAACAACTAAAGATGAGACCAAATCAACAAACTAAAATGCATAAACTTTGATAATCACTGACAGACCTGTAGTGGTTTCCAGAGCTGCACTATACCATCGTCAGACGCAGTGAAAACAGACAGCTCTTCTGGGTTGACTTCTGTGGTAAAAACAAAAAACAAAAAAACTCAGCCTTGGACTCTTATCATACTGTAGAGTATGAATTTAAAAGGGAGAGACGGTTTCAAATACTGAAAAAATGCTTGTACTCATTTTCCAGAAAGCTTACCTGTATTTGGCAGGAGGGAGCAGTGATGGATACGCTGCTTGTGTGCAGCAATGTGGGAGATTTCAGCACCTGTTTTCCAGGTCCAAACGTGGAGCTGTCCTTCTGCACAGCCAGCGATCACATACTGACCCTGCACAAAGAAACAATAAGTCAACACAAAATCTCAATATTCACAAAATATGGGGCTCATTTTCTCCATCAATACATCAATTAACTGCATAAAAGTTTTTTTCTGGAGAGAAGGAAACACCACATCCTGTATTTTCTTTGACAGACAGATGTGTAATTTGCTCACCACACAGCAGACAGATGTAAGAGGGTTCCTCCAGGAGATTTCTTTAAGACATTCGCCTGCCTGCAGATCCCATAAACAGAGCCTCCCATCGTTTGAAGAGCTAATCTGGAAGAGAAAAGGGAAACTGATAAGGATCCCTTAACATAGTATAGTAATATGACTTTCTCTGGTTACATTTCTTTATCACACTGACAGTGATGAAGATTTACCACACAGTCTGGAGTCCAAACACAGCCGGTGATCCAGTCTCTGTGAGAGTGGGGGAGTGACTTGGAGAGAGCAGGAGGAGACGCAGTAAAATCCCACACCATCAGGACCTGAAACAAAGACACCTGTCGGTACTGCGCTACACTCAACAATCACAGACTCATATCTACAGTATCGATTAGAGTACACACTGCCAGTCATGCCCATGTTGAGGCACTTTTTAATTTCCAGGGTAGAGACACTTAGGGTTTAGTTACTCTTAAACGTCCCTACAGCAATTGTTTTGTATTAATACAGTCAGCGTTTAAATCAAAAACTAAACCCTGATATTCTCACTTAACTGCAGCTCAAATATATTGTACCTGATCTTTCCCACCAGACAGCAGCTGTCCACCATCAGGGCTGAAAGCCAGACAGGTGACTCCTCCAGTGTGGCCCCTAAGAACTGAATGAGGGTCCATACAGGAGTCTTCAGCCAAAACGCTGAGCAGCCACAGAAAAATGCTGCCGTCATCTAATTTCAACAGGAAACACAGAGAATAATAATACAGTAATCAGCAGAAAATGTCTGTTTCTTAAAAGCACCTTCTACCTGAAACATATATCATGTTGCTTAAAAAAAACATTATAGCATGTATTTCTCTGATGTTCAAGGACATTTCTCTAACACTTACCTGAAGCTGTGGCCAGGTATGTGGAGTTTTGCGCTAATGCCAGGACGACGCCCGATTGGCCACCAATTAATCCCCACTGATACAGACCTCCCAGCATCCCCTCCTCTCCTTCTTTTCTCTTCCACACCCTCACACGCTTGTCACTTCCTGCTGTCAGCAGCATCTCAGGTTCCTTCTTCTCCGCATCCAGAACGACCCACAGCATGCACAGAACGGACACGTCAAGATGTTTGGGGGCCCAAATCTTCTCAGCTACAATAAAAAAAAAAAATATTCTCAGTATCTTGACGTCTTTTGTCAATTCAATTTGCTTTAGTTTTATCCATATATACACAGTACATAATAGTGATATGTATTTGGATATTGTACATAATTGTGCTGCTTGTAGACCACCATCGTGTGACGGCATAGCTTGTTTGATTGTTTTCAGTTTTTAGTAGAATAATTTGTACTTTTTTATTGCATTTGGATTTTTTATCTTCGAGAGCACATTTTCTATGTAGGGGTGTAGAGATAAATCTCTTCACTTCTAATGGGGATCCATAAATAAACATAAACAGTTATAGTCTGATCTACTTCGTGATTTTTTTAAAACAGACATTATATTAATTTTGTGAAATACTCATACAGGGCGGAGGAGAGTTGGGAAAGGAATAAGAGGAGATAAGATCTTGATTAACATTTCAGGGCTTTGTTACAATTGTATCAGTTTCATATCCTGAACATATTTAGGTGCATCTCTTTGATTTGTATTTGTTGATTGATGTTATGAACATATCAATTTTTTATTTAGTGGCTAGGTGGGACAAGAGCTCCCTCAAAGTTCTCTCGGGAGATGTGTTAGTTTGTTTTTTGGTTTTTCTATTGTTGTTGCAGTATGTTTATGTTGTCTGCCGTGAGCTATTTCACTTTAGTATCTTTTGTTATTCTGCACAATCAAGTCTATATCTATATTATCTCTTTTAGCTCCTTCAAGAATTTTGGTAAAACCCTTGTAGGGCTGGCCAATATAAAGATATCATATAGTTATCACAATATCAAACTATAAGTCGTCTTAGATTTGGGACATTCCTACGTTGTTATGCAACATCAGTTGTCTCTTCCCAGTTTCAAAGGCTGCATTGCTGTAAAGTGATGTAATTTTCTGAGCATACCAGACTGCTCTCCTTCTTTTAATACTAATACTATTTTCCCACTTAGTCACTATATCCACATTACTGATGATTATTTATCAGAAGAAAATGTACCTCTTTTGACCCCCTGTGGGAGACATTCAATCCACGTCACTTCTTCCCTTGTTTGCTCCCCTGCAGTAAAAGAAAAACAATTTTTTTCATCAAATCAGGACAGAAAATGCCACAAAGATGCAGCCCTGTGTACTCAGGGAATGAACAGAGAGGCTGTTGATGTCTGGTTTTACCATCTGACCAGAGTGATCCGATCACAAGTGGACAGCGTCAATTCACACCTGACATTAAATGCGTCTTGCTGAAGTGACCTATTGCCTAAATAAACATCTACATCACCGAAACAAACGGATACATGTGTTATACAAAGGAAAATAATAAGAAGCCATTCCGTCTGATTTTTCTTGTAGGCATTACTTGCATATCTATATTTGTTCCATCAGATGGCATCTTCCAGTAATTCAATCGAGTAATGTGTACTTTCTTTTTTTACATTCCTAAAACATAAACGCACCTGTGTTAAGACTGAAGACTTTGAAGCCGTCCCCATGGTATCCAACAGCAGCATACTCTCCATTCACAGCCACACACAGAGCAGCGGGCCTAGAGGATACAGACTTCCGTTTCTTCTTCGGAGGCTCCAGCTCGTACTAAAAGATCAAATGAGATGATTTGTAGAGAAAATTCAGTGCCAAATGACAAAAAATATATATACTTATGTTTGGTCTTTTTCATTCATGCCCTAACTGTATGTTTACACACACAGACGATAGCTCAGCTTAAAAATGATGAAGATGAGCTCAGCAACATGAAGTTAACACTTAAACATAAGATGGATGAGGAGCTTACTTCATCATTTATTAATGCAGTGTCTGCACGCCCAAGTCCCCCTGACCAGAGCTGGACCTGTTTGACAGAAAGACAAGAAGACACACTAAAACAGTCCAGATGGGTAAACAGCACTCAAGGTAAGAGTAAAAAAACACATCATCTATTTAGGGGTGAACTGCCCCTTTAATTTTAAGTTCTTCTTGGTTAATCAGAAATTTTTTATTTATGTATGTACATGCAGCAATGACTCACCATGTGATCAGAGCCAGCACTCAGCAGCATGCTCCCTTCACACAGGAAGGTGAGGGCCTCCGTGGCTCCGGTGTGAGCCTGGAAACATCCCACACAGGTGGAGGTGGGCACTGACCACACCCTGACCTCTCCAGACATGGAGCCAGAGCAGAGCATGGAGGAGGAGGAGAAGGAGATACTGCGCACTGAGGACTGGTGACCGGACAGCGACTGAGGGAATAGAGAGAAAAGAGAGGGTAATTGTGTTTTTAAAAAAACAGCAACAAAGGTGATCACCTCCCCGCAATGTTCTAGTATGATTACAATTACATCTTTTCTCTCTTGCTGTGATGTGCTCAATTACATCCTATTGAGAAGGCCTAAAGCTTTGCTCATCTTGTGTTAATGTACTATAAGGTAATTGACTTTATTATAGCAACATTGTGTAACTTTTTTTGCGCCTTAAAATAGCTTCAGAATCATTTTGATGGTACAGTGTCTTGTAATAGGGTTAATGTTGACTCTGTCTCAGCCACTCCACCCCATCACTTGTTTCTGCACTATGTAACTTCAGTAAGAGGGCAGGATCACAGCGTTACAGACATTCATTAAGATACAATTTTTCGCCATGTTACATTGTTATGATGCAATGAGTTCTGTTTATAGGTAGTACCTACATTACATTTGACAAATTGTTACAGACCGGGGATTTGATTTTACGACAGCGGTGTTGCGCTCAGAACCTGCAGGGGGCACCGAATTGCCCAACATGAAATTGGCATTTCTTGCGATTTGGTGCCCCCCACAGTTTCTGTGTGTAACACTACTGTTGTAAATACAAACACTGTATCATCAAAATGATGCTGAAGCTGTTATTTTAAAGGTAAAAAAAAAGTTACGTAATGTTGCTTTTGGCCGCAGTCAACTCGTGACGAGCCCAAAACCAGCTAGGGTTGCCAGACACAACTCATCTCTGTTCAGGAAACCTGAGAGAAAGACATTTTTAAGTGTCTGTGTGTTCAGATCTAAGTCGTTTTGTACCTTCTTACTGAATCAGTTTGGTCTAAAGTTTAGTTTCTCGCTAGTGTCCCTGTTCGTGCTTTGAGACATCTGCTGTGTTTTGCCGTTTCATCATGCTTGCTCTCAGCTTGAAAGAACTCCTGTTAAGTTACTGCAAGTGAAATCCCAATATTTCCTGATTTTGCAGCTCCGTAATAGAAGCTTTTTAATAGCTGAATAACAGAGGATTTTTGTTGTGAATAATTAAAACATTTTTTATGGCTTTATTACATAAGATAGCAACAGGAGACAGCAGATGACATGCAGCAAAGGGCCACAGTTTGAACTTGAACTCTAGGCTACTATGGCGAGGACATAGCCTCTGCACATGGGGCGCTTGCTCTACCACCTGAGCAACCGGGGCTTGCTTTGTGAGGAATCGATGGGTAATGAAACATGTTTGTCACTGAATTAGTGGAGCTTTTGTAAGACACTTTTCTTCCATAGTATTGCGGGGGAGAAGAAGTATGTCCAACCGCTCCTTCCAAGCAGATAGCCCTGTTGAAATGGAAAGGCAAATCCCAGTTGTGTTGGCCTGACATGCTGAGTCGAACTGCATCGAACACAGCCAGCATGTGTGTACGGAAAAAACCCACATGACTTTCTTTGGCCTCTCGTCACGATAACTCACCGCTTGAGTTTTATTCTGGAGCCAGTTCCATATAATCACATTTCCATTCCAGCAACCAGCAGCCAGCAGGCGATCCTCAGGGTCAAAGGTCACACAGTTCATGGGGCCAGAGCCGGACAGGGATGCTACCTCATGACCTTTAGTCGAAGACCACACCTGATAGATGAAAAACATTCAGTCAGCATGATTAAGGAAGATTATCGTTGACTGTTTAAGGGATTTGTAAAAAGCTGTGTCTAGTCTAGACCAGAAAAAGGAACCGATTCTCTAATGTGATTAGATGAAGACTAACTTTAAGCATGGAGTCCAGAGACACAGTTGCAAGGTGCTTCATGTCTTCAGTGGTGTCGCTTGCTGTTATCGCGTAAGTGTGGGCATTAATGAGGGCAGACCTGCAGGGAACACAAGTCAGTTAACTCAAACACCATTAGCCTGTGCTGTATCTCAAGAATCTAATGTTAGTTCAGCCTGAGGTGTATTTAACCTGCAGCCACTCTCGATGTCCCAGAACTCTACTCGTCCATCAAAGGAGGTGGTAGCGAGACGTCCGTCCTTCAGAAAGACGGAGCTTGAAATGCCGTCACAACTGCTCACCAGCGATTTCACTTCCTGTTCACATCCATGAGAGAGTGATGTTAAACTTTTTTTCTCGGCATGTTTGAAAACTGGACAGTAATTATTCTCAGATAAAAAAAAAAAACATGACACATTCAAAATGATTGTGTTCACATGCTTGACAATACATTACTGCAGGACTCAGAAACCTTAAATGCCATATATACAGATTTCTTCAGTAAATGTACATTTTCTACAATGCCTTAAAATGAATGACAGGATGAGGGGACATTTCTACCGGAAAATACGTTCATACCTGTCCGGTCTTTGTGTTAAAGAAATGCAGTGTTCCCTGACTGGTGCCAACCACCATCTGCTCTTCATCTGAGCTCAAAATCAAACAGGTCGGTGCAGAAGAGAAGGTCGACACTAGCTTCCTGTAATGAAACACACAAGACCATCAACACATATTAAATTAAAACACTCAACAAAAAGTGGATTTGGGGAACACTTCTGCACAGTTCTTCTAACCACCCGACAGACATTCTTCTCACCTGAGCCCTCGAAGTTTCTCCTCATAGTCATTGTTCAGCCACTCAACTACTCGGACACCACCTTTTCCCATCAGGCCTTGTGCCCAGGTGTGAGCAAAGGTCTCAGGAGGCTCGTTTAGGGCTTGCTGAATGCAAAGAGCCGGCCAGGATGAGAGCAGGAAGGAGTGGTGCTGCAGGAAACTCCAGCACTCCAGCAGTTTTAGACGACCTTCGAAGCCGTCATCTGACAACACAAAGATCATTTTTTTATGAAGAAGGAATTCAACATAGATGAAAGAAAATTGTGAGTTATGTGCTTTTAAGCACTTACATGACTGCGCACACTTGCTTTTGTCATCTACAGGAAAGGCAAAATATCACAGGATACAAATATTAGGATTTTGGGTTTAGCCATCATTCATCAGCAAATGCACACAACACAATGTGAAGGATTAAAGGGAAGAACCTTCTACAAAGCAGCCCAACTGTTACGAGTTGTCACCATATTTGTCGTTCAGCATTGTCATTCACACTCACCACAGGAGCTGTAGATCTCAAGGAGGTGGTGCAGGAGGCCGTGGCGCACATTAGCGTACAGGAAGTAGTAGCTGGCGAGCAGAGAATAAAGTGCCTCCAGTTGGCCACTTTGAACCTGAACAAAGCAAAACGTAAAGAGCTCAAATCTACAAGAGATATCATGAGTAACTTTGGGGGGATTTCTTTGCACAAAATCCTTCTGCACAAAAGTCCTGATTGAGTATAATTCACAGCCGATAAAGAGCTTCGACAAACAGTGTCATAAAAACAATATATTTGAAAAACTCAACAACAATGTCTCTTTCCAGAAATCTCGAACCAGTTACTCAAGAAAATCCACAGACGTTGTGAGCAGTTTCATGTAGGAGCAATTTTCTTTTTGTATCATTGCGTTCATGGATAAGAGGCTTGTGTCTGTGACAGTGCAGGATGTAAAAATGAATGCTGTCCACCTGGGCTGAGCTTTTGGTAATACAAACAGAAAATGAAACTGCTCACATGTCATGATCGTCACCAGGTCATGATTTGTGGAAATAGTCATTGTTGTTGAGTTGTTTTTGGCACTTTGAACACCACAAGCTGAGTGCCATCTAGTTCCATTATACTGGAGTGAAAGCATACATCTCTTTGGCAGATATCTCCAAAACTCCTAACATAACTGGATTATAGCGCTACAGGTAAGAGGAAAAATGTGTATTTTTGATTTGGATGTGCACTGGGAAAACTCTCAAAAATGATATACATGGATGTGTAGGACCAAAAATTCTCAAAACTAATACAGTAGCAGCAAGTGAGATTAGGTAGGGAATACCTGATGAAGGTTTACAAACTGAACTAAAAATACCTGATGAAGGTTTACAAACTGAACCAGCTGATTAAAGAAAGCAGGCACATACAACCATCAGTGTTCAGGATTTCTGCCTTATACACCAGGGTTTTTCATTAGTGAAGCCATGCACAGTGTTTGTTTTCTGTATTGTAAGAGACTTTAGACTATATTCTTATTTTTTAGATCTCATTGCTCATTATGCTAAACTTTATATGTTATGTGCGGTGACGGGAGACGACAAACCAGGTTGGACGGCAGCTGCTTGACAGAGTTGGCCTCACAGTGAAGGAAGGTATCTGTGCCCTGCTGGTCAGCTAGTGCCCACAGATGACCTGTATGAACAGACAGCACAGTGACACAAATATACCGTGAACTGTATTTACTTGAAATGATTTATAAGACACGTGTGCGCATTTTACCTGCGAGAACGAGGTGAGCTCTGGTTCTGTCGGTTTTGGCTGGGAGAAGAAATTCCTCAAAGGCCCCCCTCACCTCCCGATTGGTTAGAGCCAGCAGGTTGTCAGTGTCGTGGCAATGAGATAAACCAATCAGACTGCAAATAGTGATCCAAACAGGTTTAATAACTTTTTGTCCTTCAGGATTGTTTGAGATTATTCCCTCAAACATAAAAGACATCTAAAAGCCCACAATTGTTTAAACCATTTTGGTGTATTAAATTTCAGTGGAGAGAGAAATATGTATTTAAAAAAAAAACTTAATTAAATCAAATAAACTTGGATAAAAATATTTTGTTGTTGTATCTGCAAGTTGGAGATGAATTTTCACACGCTGCCACAGTCTGCTGGAAGAGGTCGTTACTTCTTGCTGTTTTGCTTTCAACTCATGTGGGATTCATACCTTTTTAAACTCTGCACCATGTGCGTGAAAGGAGCCATGGGAATACGTCCTTTGGGCTTCCTTGACAGTTGCAATACTTTCTGCCATGTGACCTGTTCGTCCCGTGACGAGAGGTCACTGCATGTGTTCAGCACAGAGTAAAAGTCGCTCTCCCTCAGGCCTGTCGATCAAGAAGAAAACATTTGAGGCAACCAAAAACAGTTAAACAGATTACCCAGATCGTTTTTCATTGTCAAATAACTCGCCTAATTTTCTTGATTAATCATTAAGTTGTTTGCTCTATAAAATGCTAGAAAATGGTGAAAAATGTCAATCAATTTTTTCTCAAGCCAAAGATGACATCCTCAAATGTCTTGTTTTGTCCACAATTCAAAGATATTCAGTCACACAAAAATTCACAGAAAAACTTCACATTTAAGAAGGTGGATCAGAGAAGTTTTACTTTTTTTCTTAAATATTTGCTTAAACCAATAAATGGATTATCAAAATAATTGAGCAATAATTCAATAGTTGACAACTAATTGATATTGAACTACCTGGAAACTTACCCAAACTAGCACTTTAGAAAGTTTAAAAATAATGCTCCAAATTGCGTTCAGACGTCTTACCGGTGGTGCTGACAGTGAGTGCTGCCAGAGCCCAGCGGAGTCCCAACAAGTCTCTGTACTGTGAGCAGAGTCTGTCCAGGCCGTACTGCACCAACTGGCTTAGAGACTGAGGCAAGTCCTCGAGGCTCTCCTTCAACTAAGACACAGATAGTACATTATGAATTGAATATCATTGGTAGCAGCACTACTGCTGGGTATCAAACTTTTTATGGCAGTGATTGAATTGCCTCGATACTATTGAGTATCGAAAAATTTCATTCAATACCAAATTTCAATGCCTTAGGAGTTAATCTCATCTGCATCAGTGAGCCAGTAAGCATGCAGCATGTTTGTTGCACCAAGATCTAATAGTGCTATAGATTGGCTGTCTCGAGGCATGCAGGAAAACATTAGGTTGCACCCAGTGACGAGGCTCACCCGGTGTATGTGTAATGTAATCTTTTTTTCAAATGGATTTCCTTAAATTGGTATCAAAAAAGTATTGTTCATGAACTGTTATCAAAGTCAAGGTATCGGTTGAAATGTAAAAAAAAAAGTAATACTAAACCTTATCAAAGGAGGCATAGTTCCTCAGGTCTTCACAGGCCAGGTGCAGGTAGAGAGGATTCACTGCTCCCTTCTTCATTGTCAGGATCTGGAGCTGGACAAGAAGGCAAAGCAAAGTTTGATGTTTCCTTACTTTGTATCTTTAATTTTGAGTGTCTGTTATCAGTATCAACGGCAGAATCATGCACTAAAAATGTCATGACAGAGTTCACAAAACATGCCATCACTGTGATGTCGACAGCTCAAAAACATATGAGAAGAACCTGGTTGTTGAACGCAGAGTCACTGAGTTTCTTCCCGAAGGTGTCCAGTCCCTTCTGAACGATCTCCCTGCGGTCCGGCATGGTAAGCTGTCCCAGTTCAATCAGGACACCTTTTCTTTTCTTCATCAGGGTTTGTGACTGTGCTGCTTTGCCTGTGACGCTCACGACCAAACAAACATTCTAACAAGAAAAAAGAGAATCTCAGTTTTACTGTTTCAGTGGGTATTATTCTAACAGTGTTTTTTGTCCTGTTTCCAAACCAAGCAGAGTTACAAAGAGCAATGTTTTTTGTCCATGTAACTGACCGATGGAATCTGCTGTGGAATCCAATCAGAGCTGAGTTGACCTCTGCTGTCTTGGACAAGATCCAACCCATCAACGAGCAGCACCAGAGGTTTTTTCTTCATCTCACCCAATCTGGTGTGAAATTCTGACAGCAAATCTCTGTGATGACAGGAAATAGCTGTCAAGTGTATAGACAATACGATGTACCTGTAAATGTTGACTCAAGGTAAATTTGAAATATACCTACTTGTAAGAACTGGGAAGAGGTGATTCCTTTTCGGCATCTATCATCTTTCTGAACCATTGAACGAGGCACTGAAGCAGGTTTTCCACAGAGCGTGCCGATTGGCTAGCAGCTGTAGAGTAGGAGAAGACGTCACAGGCAAGGTTTTTCTTAGACTTTTCTCCAGTCCTGAGAGTGTCTGCTAGAGCAGCCTGCAAGGAGAGAGATAAAAAAAAGAGTTCCTATGGAGAGAATTTACATTCAGCTAGAGTAGAATAAAGTAGAATTCCTCTGAGAAATCTACCATGAAGACAGTTTTGCCCTCTCCAGGTCCTGCCTCCACCACCATCATCCCGCCTTTGGTGTAGAGCTGCTTCACTACATCCACAGCCCCGGCCAGCAGCTTCGCCCTGCCGAAGAACTGCCTCTGCAGTGCCCCCTGGTGCACCTCCTGCTCTGTCACACTGGACACAGCCTCGGCCTCGGCCTCCTCCTCCTCCTGCCATGTGGAGAATAGAGAGTTTATTTGCAGTCTACTGTATGTTGTATGTTAGCTCTGTTGACGTTTTTCACAATGATGAAACGATAATAAAAAAAATATCTAGTTTTAGTGCTGTACCACCAGACTACAGAGAAGCTTCTTTCCTCAGGCTGTGAGATGACATAACTCACCCTCACCACGCCACCATGAAAAATAGTTTATATAACTGTATACTGTAGAAAAAGGTCATCTTCTCATGCACAATCTCATTTGTTTATGCATGTCATATAGAGGCATCAGCGCTATAGTAAGACTGTTTCTTAAGCAGTTAAAAGGTCCTTTCAGTACATTGACTAAATTAGTTGAATGCGTCTTCCAAAACAGAGTTAATTTTGGTCAGTGAGGTGTTTTGAAATTAAACTGATTGAACTGTCAGAATAACCCACTTCCACAAACTGCTTCACGACAGCCGTCCACAGGTCCTCCAGCACTGCTTTACCAAAGTCCTCCAGGTTTTTCAGATATGGTTTCCCGTCCACTACTCCTCCCCATGCACATGGGTAACTATGACAGAAAAATGGAGGCCTCAACTATAAAGGTCCTTAAAATGTTGTAGTGTTTTCATTTCAGAATGCGATATGCTACTTTTCTTAATAATAGTGTACTTCACCTGTCAGTACTGAAACAACATAGATTAGATCTGACAAATGTTACTTAAAAACTACTTTTCAAAATAAGTCTTAAATGAGTAGTGTCCTACAAGTTAACTTTTTCTTTTTCAGCTTCGGTGCAGTTGGAATATGACCAAGATAACTCACTTCTCAGTGGCCTTGACTTTATTGTCACGCATCCTTTTCTTTAGAGACGCCATTTTAGACTCAGCCTCCTTTGATTCAGGAACAAAGTCTGATCTCCAAGCAACTGGAATTGATCTGAGAGCAACAAGAAGAAAATGAAATTAAAAAAATTACATTTTCATTTCCAACAAACTTTAGCAAGGTTAAAGGAAAAGCTTAAGTTAATAGAAAAGTTAAAGGAAAGCCAATAGTGATGCGTGAATGTGAGTATGTTTTGCATACTTGATGATGTTTGGATCTCTGAAGTAGCAGAGCAATCGCTGGTGCACTGCGTCGGGGTAAAGAGCCTCAAACTGACGGATCTCCATCTCTGTGATAGACATGCCTGCTGGGGCTGATGCCAGCTGCACACAAAGAAGACAATGATGCTTCTGTTAACATTTAAAAGAATATTTAAAATTCGAATTCACATTTAAAAACAGGCAAAAATGCACTTTCACTTTTAAGTTTTAAAGGTAGTTTGATTTTAATCTCAATTCTAATAAAACATCCACAGGATAAAGCATCAGTAGTCTTACCCAGCTGTGCTGCGGCAGGTCGGGCAGGACAGGTTTGGGAGGCACCAGGCCGTACCTCTCCCCCAGGATTGCTATCATCATCTGGCTGCGACACACCTCCGACAGGCATAGCTGCGTGGCCCGTTCTGACTCTTCCTCTGTCACACCCCAGCGCAGCTCCACCTCCTGCAGGTAGAGGCAGTGCGATGCAGCGCGACGCCGAAGCTCCGGAAACACGCTCCGCACCAAGATATCGCGCTCGCCGTGCATGTCTCTGAAGGTGGAGGAGATAAACACGCGTACACCTCGCCACCTGAGGGCAGAAGAAGGAGTTGGTGTTAAACTTGTGTGGAAAAGGGAGGGAAAAAAATATCTTTGGACAGTAAACCATCAATGTGAAAAAAAAAAGCAAAAAACTGCTTAGACCTGGTTCTTTACCGTGAAAAAAAACTTACCTTAACTTGGGGCTGGCTGGTATTGCCACAACATTATTTGTGGCCTCAGGACTTTTAGCTCCGTCTGGTGGTGGGATGTTGTACAGTTTGTCTAAATGCTCTACATGGTCCAGCAGCCTCGATGATCCTCGTTCCGCCACAAACCTGGTCACGTATTCACAGAAATAGTTACAAATCGGGGAAAAACACACTTATTTGCTCTCTTCAACAGAATTTGATGAGAATGTCAATACCACTCTAATGTCTGTAAGATGAAGCTACAGCCAACATCCTGTTAGCTTAGCTTAGCTTAGCATACAGGCTGCCAACAGTGGGCAACCGCTAACTGCCTGCAGTTGTAGGGTAACACAATCCACCATGACAGCAGCTCTGTAGCTCATTAATTGACATGATATCTAGTTGTTTAAATCATACAGAAATGTCTGACCTCCTGGTAATTTTCATGCATCAGTTTTTGTTTGGATATAACAAGCAACACCTGAGGAGTTAATTAGTGCGAGTTAGAGATTTAGAGATGCAGGTAAGTGGGATTTGTTTCCAGTTGGCTAATGCTATGCTAACAAGCTGCTGACTCCATCTCCAAGAGTGATCTATTATCTCATCTAACTTTCATAAAGCAAATAAGCAAGTAAGTAAATAAATAAATGTAATGTGAAATAATATAAATCTGTTCTTGGATTAAAATGTGAAAGCAGACACTTTACCTCAGCATTTGTTCACTGAAGCCTGACAGTTTCACACAGTTCCTGTCATGGAAGAGCTCTTCTTCTCTGCAAGTAGTCAATACAATAATAAATGCATTCAGATTAAATTGGAGACAGGAAGGGAACCAGAAACCAGCTGAGTACATGTCTATGCTAAAATAATGTAGCTGGAAAACAGAAACTTTTAAAAATCTATTTCAAATTCCACCAGTGACTGTGACTGGTTGGAGCGCAGCTTTAGCTTCCCAGTACTGTCTGTAGGAAACAGGAGAAACAGGAGAAACAGCAGCTACAGCAGCGGTTTGGAGCATTACCCGGAGTCTGCTGACAAGAAGAGTTTCACCATGAGGGCTTTGTCATTTATTTCCTTCCTGTAGTTGTTGGCAGTCACTTCGATCCTGCGATCTATCCATCTATCAGTCATCACGATGATGTTGTCCACCTAAGTTACAAAAGCATATAATGTCTGATGTCAAGGGTGACAAGCACCTGTACGGTCATCTAAAGAAGAGAATCAAGAGCATCTAAGAAAGTACTGCGCTGCCATTCTTAAACTTGTGCAACCTGCAAAGCATATAATAAATTAAACTGCTTTTTAAAATTTATGTTTTGTCTATTTGCATGTGTCATGATAAGGTGGTCCTGATATCTCAGGAACGCATGTGAACCTCCAAATTTCACCTGCTATTTCTTCTCCAAATAGCTTCCTCCTTTAAAGACTCAGTCATCCTTTAAATGTGCGTGAGTGTGCTGTTAGCCAGTTCCATTGGATGTGTCACATCTATTATAATTGTTTTTAATATACCACTTTTCTTCCCTACATTTGAACACAAATATCTGTTCTTACTTCTGCTTTATGTTAAAAACAGGCCTGTTATAGATTATTTCTATTTTGCGTCATATGACTGATCTAAACCTATCAGAGCATATCAAGCACCCCGGACGCAGTAAGAGGAAACAACATAGGGTACCCATCAAGACAGAGACAGACTTGAGTGGGGAGAAAGTGTGTGTTAAGTCTCTACAGAAAACCTGAAGCCCTCTGCCCTTTTTTTTATTTTCTCACTTTGTTGCTGCTCACGATGCTTTAGCGACTAAAATGTGGCTATTTGATGTCCTGGGAATGAGACTCAGCAACTACCTATCTTCCTGGTGTAATTACGAACAACTTGGACTGTTTCAATCCTAAAACTCAACCAAACATAAAAATATATTTACATATATAGAAATAAACCTACCTTGTTTGTCTTGTTGAACACTGTGCCGATGAAATCATTTTCTTCATCATCTGACTGTAAAAAAAAAAAGTACTTAAATAAAGGCAAAAATCTATTACCAGAAACTTCAATCAAAACAGGACAAATCTGTAATTCTACCAACACAAATTTTTATTCGCCTAAAGCGCTTTTTAAGTACATTTCTTGGATATACTTCACTTCTGTTTAATCCCTCTCCATGAGGGATTAAAGAAGGATGAGAAGAACTTCATTAGATTACAAGGACTCCACGATAAAAACAACTAACCCTCTCTTCGGCCATTTGCTTCACTACAGTCCTGACGTTATCCAAAAGAACATCAGACTTAAGCTTGACTTCTCCACAGTGCCAATAATCAGCTAACAAGAGCTGACAGTCCTCGGCACTGCTGGCAATCATCAGAGAGAGCAAAGCTCCCACCTCCTTCATCTGAGAAAATGTAGAAATACGGAGACATCAGTATAAAGTCAAATAGCCCATATATTCAGTGATAATGGCAATTATAAAAAAACAGGCTCTTACAGATGGAGTAAGCTTTTCATCTACTTTCTTTTTCCTCCCTCTGCTTGGGGGCTCCTTGCCTTCCCCATCCTCGTCCCCCTCCTCCTCGTTCTTTTGCTCAGGGTCTGGTGGTAGGCAGAAGTCGTATTTTGGAGGCGAGTAAGATTGCATGTTTTTACTGAGCACGATAACGGTGCGTCCAGGGAGTGGGGGCAGGTTGAAACGACAGGAGATCTGGACCGCCGTCTCCAGAGCTTTGCTGTAACGGTCCAACAGATCAACAGTGTACAGCTTCTGACTGGATGAAAGCACAGACGGGGAGAGAGAGATATTATAGAACTGAGTACACTTTCTTTTTAATCCAAGCAGATGTGATCATACCAACAAATTCTCCAAAAGAGCAAAAAAACTGTGCACAGTGGTTTTAGCTTGTTTTTTCTCTTGCGGGGCAGTTTTGTTGACATGTTTTTGGGCTTCCCTGTGATCACCCATCAGGCAGCTCAGTTTGAGTTCTTATAGGTGCTGCTTTCTCTGATCAGTCATGGTTGATTTTTTCAGGTGAAGAACTAACAGACACTCTGCTGTCACTAATGCCCCAAAAAGCTGCAATCAACTGTGAATATTCCTAATTCATATTGTGCTATATCAGCAGTAGACAACAAAAAACTGATTTTGTACAGCTTTTAAAAAGTAAAATTCAAGCACTTTCAAGATACCCAAACCAACAATTTCCCGACTCTTGAAGCCTTAATCATCACACCTAAATTGTTACTATAAATGCAGATATTTTTTTTTATACCCACACCGATCAATATATACTGTCACTAAATTTGACTGTATGTTTTGATCATAATTATCTAAAGGTTCACGCCACCAATTTAACACACTAAAGTGGGGAGTACTACTGCATATGTGCAAACATTTTTTAAAAAGCCTTTTGTGGCCCCAGAGGAAGAGATCTAAAGAGATCTAAAAATTGCCTCTGGTGATATCATAGGCTAAGTTGCATTGAGGTTAACGTAGGTGCTAGCTTTTGGAAAGCAGCCCACTGGCCTGCATTGCACTCCTATAACACCATAGGACTCATTATGGACAGTTTAAAAACAAATTATCAAATCAGTACAACAGAACCAGAGATATCGTCTTTTTATTCCATGTATTCTTCTTCCTTTTCAAAACCTGGCGCCTGCATTACCCAAAATGCAACTCAGTCACAGAGTGACATCACTGGAGGCAATTTATCAGATCACATGCAGCTTCCTCTGGAGCCACAAAAGGTTACCATTTAAGGAGATACCAAACAAATGAGGACGGATCATTTCATTAAAAAATGTAAAAGATATTTGTTTCATATGAATGACTGCGTAGATGAAAGACTGGATAATGTTGAAAATCAAGCCTACTCCTTAAAACAAAGGTTGAAATTTAGCGTTGTCCAAACTTTCAAGACTTTGTGGGGACCCTACAAAAACAAATGTGGGTGTATATTTAAAACTACATTATGTAGATTGTTGTTTTTTATCAAACCACTGAAACTCAAAGGACATTTTCATACTTGGCCTTTATGTATTGGGCCCTCTTCAGTCGGTAGAGTCGATAGACAAAGGGCACTCCAAGTGCCACCCTGATCCTACTCCTTGGAGCTTTATCCCATTCCAGACTACTGAAGCGCTTGCTCTTGGGAATCTTCTTCAGGACTTCCGCCAGGGTCTTAGCAACAGAGGGGATTTCTTTCTGTGATGCAGAGGCTGGCGGACAGAGAGGCAAAGAGGAGGTTCTGTCTGTTCTCTCCCTTTTTTTTTTTTTTTTACTTTATTCATATTCATTGAGAAGGTACGTTACTTTATCAACATATTTTGGTTTAATATTAAAAGTTGGTCCACCATATGAAACACTACTGATATTACAGGATGAGGCTGTCATTACTGTACATTTTTCAGGTTGTCAAAAATCTCCATTAAGAGCCAAAACCAACAACGTTAGTCCGTCTTTCAATAACTCAGCTGACTTGGGTCCAAGCTCACCGATTCCTACTGATGATGCAAATTTTTAAAAATAGATTAGAAACATAATGTTTCATAAAAAAAACTGGATGGGGGCATTGGGAACAACTGGGATTCAAAACTGTGGACGATGACATCATCATCAAGAATTCTCTGGCCAAAAAATATTCCTTGGTTCCAGGTTCTCCAATGTGAGAATTTCCTGCTTTTACATTCTGGATAGTTGGCCAAACAAAACAAGGCGTTTGAAGATGTCACCTCGTGCTTTAGGATGTTGTGGCAAAGAATTTTCTGATCTGTTATAGACCAAACACTTAACCGATTGATCAAGAAAATAATCGTCAGATCCACTGATAATCAGTTGCCATCCTTCTCTTTTAATGAGCTTTGTTAATAAAGAAAAATATAAAATATCACCAGCCTTGTCCTTTACAGCAACAGGAAATATAAGTCTGCATACATACATACATACATACATACATACATACATACCTATGCACTCAACAGTATTTATGAATATAACTTCTCAATTATAACCTGGATCTTTTTTGTTCTTCATTTCAAAATAAATTTTATGGTAGGACAGTCAGCCTTTTTCCATGAACTAAATGAGTGGAATAAAATACCACATCTTAAAAACAAGCTACCTAAAAGTTCTTTAATCAGCTTTCAGTTAAGAGACTTAGAGCTACTTGATGTGTTTGTATCTCACCCAAAGTGTGAAGCTCCATGATGACTTTGTAGGCAGCAAGGAACCGGAAGGGAAACTGTCGGCTCTGGATAACAGCATTCTTTAAGCACATCAAAAACACAAAGTTACACAAAGCATGTAATAACATGTCCTACAAGTGTTTTATTTTTTTTTTATTATTTTACCTTATTGGTCAGTCTGCTGAGGATCTTCTTGTGATGAGCCTCACTGATGCCCTTAGTGATCATGTTCCTCAGGTTCCTCAGCATGGCCATGAATGGAAGAGACTTATTGTCTAAAATATAGAGACATAAATCATCAACACGATGATCGAGGTCATGTTTGTGTTCAGGCATTTATCTTACATACATAGATACAATGCGTGTGCTTTGAAATACATTCTGTAGATGCAACTTAAGTGAATCTTTGAATATCCAAGCACCTGTTCACATTTGGTTTTAGCGTCCACCCTGAGTGATCTGATCACAAGTGGAAAGCTTCAAGCTTGTCAATTCATACCTGGCATTAAAAATGTCTGACAAGCAACTTTTACGTTTTTTTACAAAAAGGAATAAATATCTTCATGTATAACATTTGATGTCAAGTAGGCCCAAATAGTTAAGAATGTGTTGTGGACAGTAATTCCCCAAGTCTATATTTCTCCTATCACAGCAAGTCTAATTTTTTTAAGGGAGTCTGGCGAAATCTCCACAGATTACATAATTGTAGCTTATAAAAGTTATTATTTGCTGTATTTGTCATGTTTACCAGCAATATTTTAAATTCTTTAATGAATCTGGTGTAAATGGTGAAATCAGTTGAAACAGTTTATTAAAACAGCTGTTGGAAGGTAAGAATGCCTGTCTGTATGTGCTCAGCAGACCTATGAGCTTCTCCCAGGTGGCGGCCTTGTTGCCCTCCAGACTGACCAGCCGTTCCCATGTCTCCGGATCTTTGAGCTTCATGCGCTTCCCGGCTCTCTCCCTGTCCCAGTTGCCCTTTATTCCACTGTGGGTGAACGTCTTCAGGTCAGCAGGATACCTGTGGCCAACAATAACACATTTTAAACTGGAAGGAGAACAAGTCCAGCGTTATGAGTTACTCGCCTCTAGGAAAACCTGAGATAACATGACAGGCCTGAGACTGCTAACTAAACACCAATTAAATTCAACCAACTTATTAAGTGTGAAAGTGTTTTTGTGGCTTACTTTTTTCCCAGGATGGCCATAACATGTTCAGCTGGTTCTTTAATGTGAAACATCTTGATCATCTTCTTTATACTGAACTCACTCTGCTTTTTATCTACCACCTTTTTCTCCTCTAACTGCAACTGCACACAAGCACACACAAAAATAGTGTTTAAACATGAGTGTGTAGCAACACAAAGAATGTTAGTAACACGCCGAGAGAGGAAGTCCAATACGTATAAAATAAAGTAGAACCTAGAAGAGGTTTCCTCTGAATCACCAGGACACAGACTGAATATTTTTTATCCCAATCTACACTAGGCCCATAACTGCATATATAGCAGAGGGGTATGTGAGCTAAAAACTTTTGAAAAATGTAACTCGAAATGTAAAACTGACCAAAAAACTCATTGAGTGACACCAAAGAAAAGTACAGTATATAAACTTACAAACTTCTTCAGCATAGATTCATGTGATCTGAGCAACCCTGCCCACGTTTTCAGCTTCTCATCACTAGGTTTCTGAAAATCAAAGACAGTGTGCATAGAGCAAACAATAAAGAAATTAACAGTGGAGTGTTTACTTAGAGAAATTAATTAAGTGGACCAAAATAGAAACCGCACAAAATTTCGATCCATTTTAAGTCAAGGAATAATACAATTGAGAAACAAACTTAATAATTGTCAATAACACTGGTGTATTTGTACCATCTGGTTTCATCTTAGTTTTGAAATGAATGCTTCGGTACCTTGGCTTGGCGCCTGTTGCGGTTGTGTTTACAGCGGTGTTTGCGTGTGTTGTATTTGGCCAGCTGATACTCGTTGAACTGCTTGAACTTGTCAACCATTGCCTTCTTCAGGCAAGTTGGCACGGAGCGGCTGAAGCACTGGAAACAGACAAACACTGTTAATACTTGAAAGACTTAACAGAACCGATGATTCCAGATTCCTCATTAAGACGCTCATTAAGACTTACCGTGCTATAGATTCTAATGACTTCCAGCCAGTCTGAGGGCAGCTGCACTGCAGCACAGAAGTACCTGCGGACATGTGGCTTGGTGGAGGGCAGATTGGCAGCCAGAGCCAATAAGAAGTTTGCTGTGATGCGGATGTTCAGCTGCTGTCGAGTGTAAACTGCCACCTGAATGGTTAAGGAAACAACAAGCACACTGTAAATGACCAACTAAAATGATTACAACCGTTTTCTATCATTGATTGAATTTTGGTCCTTTTCTGGGCTGATTTTTTCTTGATTGGTTGACCATGATAGTAGCATGATGACGAAGTCCTGGTAGCGTTAAAACATTACCATTATAAAGTTAACATAAAAGTTCAGGAGCGACAATCCAGTTTGGACATACAAATAAAAATGGCTTCATATAAATACCCCCGCCCCTATCCTCCTGCAGGGCAATGTATACACACCTTCAGAAGAAACTCTGGGTCGTACTCAGAAATCTCCTTTGCCAGGTTTGTGATCCTGGTCCAAACACTGTCCTCTGAGTCCCAGTCCTTCTCGCCTGGACTTTTGCTCTTATTGACCAAGGAGCAACACACATAGTTCAGCAGGAGATACTGTGGAACAGCCAGAAAGACAATGACGTTAAGTGTTAAATTAAACCAACACAAAAAATAAACACAGGGATATAATTTCCTGGCACTGGAGCAGATAAATATTAAACTTGCAAACACATACACATGCACACATATGCAGTTTAAAATCCTGTCTCCAACCTTTTTGTCTTTCTGCTCCTCTTCAATCTTATCATCTCCTCTCTCAAGCTCAGCAAATTCCTCCTGTCTGATGTCCAAAGCATGTTCGAATTCCTGGTTAACCGTTTCCAGGGCAGGCAATTTCATGGTTATCACAGCATCCCCCTCCTCCATCTCCTTCTCCTCCTCTTCAGGTAAAACATCATCATCTTCCTCAGAATGTGTCTGATGCAGAAGTAATGACAAGAAAAAAGTATTAACACAGAAAAAGATTAATCAAAGATTGTGTTCGTCAAACATTTTAAATAAGAATGTTAGCAGGAAACATGGATTCAGCAGACTAAAACATTTCATGTACCACACTTATTTCTTCAAAACAGGACTGCATCACTTCAGATGTTTCCTCCCTGTCTTTGTCCTCTCCATTATCCCTCTTCTGTTCCTCATCCAGAGCATGATGTAGGAATGAAGGAGTGTGAGCAAAGCGATTGAGCAGAGCACTGCTGGTCAGGGATGTGGAGAGCAAAGATGCATTAGGGGCAGAGGAGAGGGGTGAGTAGCTGGCTAGGAGCTTGTTCTCGGTGCTGAGGAGAGGGGAGGTGAGGAGAGGGGAGGTGAGGAGAGGGGAGGTGAGGGAGGGCGAGAGGGAATAGCTGGAGAGAAGGGATGATGAGGTGGAAGACAGACTGGAAGGCTGGAGAGAGGGGCAAGAGGAAGGATTTGCTGCAAGGTTTAAGAGTGGAGAGGGAGGCTGAGGCATCAGTGTGGAGAAGAACTTATTCTCCAGACTCAGAGGAACATAGTTGGAAGACAAGCTTCTCCCACATGTGGCCTGCTGCTGCTCTCCTTGGGCCACATTTGGCTGCTGCAAAGTCAGCGCCCTCATCCCTGCAAAGAAACACATCAATCAGAAGGTCAACGGCTGTCACCTGTTTGAGCTCCTCCTCTCACTCACGAAAACAATCCTTCCTAATCCTTGATAGCATGAAGTATTGACACAAGCAGCTCAGCAGCATTTTTACTGCTGCTTGAACAGTGTGGACTAAGGTCGTTATGGGTGTGTACAGGGCGTCAATTAAAAGCATCCATAAAAGGGTACAAAGTCTAAAAAAAAAATCATACCAGGAGCACCGTAATGCATAGATAAAATGCAAAAGCTACTCATATTTAAATCTCTGTACAAATCAGTTTGGCCTTGGTCAAACATTGGCAACCATGCAAAAGCTTGCTGCAAAGCAAAAACTTTGCTTTAGACCAAATGAAAACTCCTTCGCTGACAAAAAAAATCTTTAAAAAAACAATTCAAACAGGTTTATTTGGTGTACTGCAAGGCCTTTCTTTACTCTGGTTTTGCATATAATATTCATAAATATTGAACTTATTAACTGCTAATGAGACTGCGTAAAAGAAAAAGTGACACTATGTAGATTTGAATTTTACTATTTACAATATTAGGGAGTTACTAATACAATCTCAGAAATTTTTATTTTGGCTGTGACTGAATAAATGATCTGTTCTCAGTGGAAAATAGCTCCCCAGATCACTTTTTGAAACTAGAAGGGTGGCAGGGTCCGCCACATATAAACAAAGTAAAACAGTGTGAAACTGTGTTTTTAAGGCCGGTTTGTGTTTCAATCATGAAAACAAAGAGAGCTCAGTCAATAAAGATTTTCCCTTGTGATTTAAATCCCTTGCCCAAAAACTTCATAGTCCCCTTTTGACTATCAGAAACTAACTAACGTCACTACTCCAATGTTAGCAACCACTTTAATCTGCCATATATGAATCTAACTCAGACATTAGACAATATTCAAACATTCAACATAGGCCATGGGGCTTCCTGGTGGTTTATGTCTTTGCAATGACTCAATACTTTGAGTAGGTGTGGCGGTTAGCTGTTAGCAACCAGGTTCAGACGCGGAAACTCACCTCAGTTTAAGGTTGACAGGCGTATTGCTGACCCTAAACAGACGTGTCCTCTGGTGTATACACTTTCTGTTTGATGAACTGCGGTTTTGGCGTCAAACTGAGTCTATCTCTGCTAGCTTCGTGTGGCTGTTGGTTTACTGTAAATTTCCTCATCAGAGCAGCTGCCTGGCTACTCCATCGAGAGCGCTGATTGGTCAGTATTATTGTGTACTTTTTTACCGTAATACCTCATATATGAGCCCCTACGCTCAAATAATCGAATATTAAGTCGAATGGTGGCGGAATTTTCCAGGACTTAAAAACAATAATCACAAAAAAACAAATCAATTCAATACAAATACGTTAATGTCGTTTAATGTTTGAATTACAAACTGTCGGGTAACATGGTGAGTTTTGGTGACGTTACCGTAACGGTTGATGTACGGCTCAAAGGAGGAAGCGAAAATGCTCTATTTCCGCTGCAGTAGCGAGAACGGGCACGTCAAAAAAGAAAGGAAAATGTGGACAGTTAGTACAAACTGAGGCCAGAGAAAGACCGTTGAACTGCCTACATCGTCTTAGTTAGGCTCAACTGAAAGGCGCATTTGAAGTTACCAGACGAACATTTAGGAGTTTAAGGGTCGTTTCGAGGTTAACTCGTCCCCTTGTTTCTGTGGTGGTTCGCTTTGAGGAAGCAGCTCGGCTAGCCAGCTGAATTAGCTAGCTAGGTCGCCAGAAATGGGGACGAGAGCAAGTCGCCTGCAGGAAGACCCGGTTCCCTCTGCTTTCGGAAAAGATGGCACAAAGCGGGATTCCTATCGGCGACCCCGGTGTACCAGGCCCACTAGTCTCATGGTCGACTTCTCGGGGAGCTTCGAGGACACCGAGGCCAACCGGAGCCGATCGGAGGAGGGCAGCGACTCGGACCTGGGGCAGCATGGGGCGAGCGCCGACGGTAGCCCCGCTGACCACCACAGCATCCCCTCCAGCATTAGCCAAGCGTCACCTGCGGACGACAACAACAGCGAGGGGAAACCCGAGGAGGACGGTAACATAAGCCCGGAGCCCTCCGTCGTAGCGGAACATCAGTCCGGAGAGGAGACAGGCCGCACGCCCCACCGCACTTTTTCCGAGCGGCTCCCCGGCAATCGGCACTCTTCCGCCCGCAGCGTTGGCGCAAGATCCGCCCGGGTCCGAGGCACACACCAGCGGCCGGTGTCAGAGGCTTGGATCGGCCTGTACCGTGTTAACAACCGCCATGGCAGTAAGTTAACGTTACATACATACATTTACACTCTGCGTTAGTATTTTCCATACATATATTTTTTTTAAACATTTGTGGCGCATTCAAATCACTTGCCATAATTATATGGTCTCCATCAGTAGTTTCTTTCTTTTCTTTTTCTTTTCTTTTTTTTTTTTTTGCTTTTAGACCGTTTACATTTACAGCAACATTGAGTTTTCCACAGAAGTTCCAAGGAATTTGTGGATGCGTTGGAGCCTGACAGTATGTCATCATATAACATCATTAAATGACTCAATACCTCATCATAAAATAATGACGATATTTGGGGTATGACTGAGACAGCCTCTTTTCAGCTGAAGACATGAATGTTTGTATGTATTCAGGGAAAATGATACCTAATCTACTAACTGTCAACTTGAATCAGTCATAAAACTAAGATCAAGTCAGAAAAAATGCTTCACTTAACTCTACAACAGCCCAAAGACAAAAGAAAAAATACTGCTTCAATAGTTAACAAATTCAAAAACATTTAGTCTCACATCACACTTTGAATTTTAAATCAGAATATCTTCTAGTGTAACTACCCACTCGGAAATTAAAATGGATTATTTGGGGAATTTACATTCCTGAACAGATAATCTCTTTTCCCGTGCTTGCATGCTGACTAAAATCATAAGAGACCCTATTGTATGAAGCGGAGCTATGGCGTAAAACTGGAAGTGGTGATATACTGGCTCTTTCATGTCTCAAGGGCTGTTGACAGTTGTTGTCAGTGGTAAATCCTGCAGCGGGCAAAATATTAAAGAACCGACCCCCCCTTTTTGTAGAAGTGCTTTTAAAACGGGAACTGTGCAGAGGAAGCGAAAATGCATTCTTGGTCTGCATTCAACAATCAGATACACATAAATGGTGGTGTGTTGGCAAACATGAGATCGCGAGCCAAAACACAACAGTGCGGTGGGTTTCCCAGGCCAGCCCTCTAGCAAGTGTAGGGAAATGGGTCACAACTTCACATGCCCGCTCACTGCTGGCAGCAGCTCATAGATGGAGGAGGAGGAGAATGTAGGGCAGCAAGGCACTGTATCTGCCTGTCTGTCGCATCCACTCATCGCTCTAGCGGTGGCTTTCCCCTCCAGCCCTCATCGTTGTAGTGTGCGGTGCATACAGTCAAATTTAAGTTTCAAACTATTTTGGGTCAGTTATACTTGAGGTTCCATCATTCACACTGTCTCATGCAGTCTGATTGCATTTTATTTAGCTCCACGGTTAGCCAAGTCAGCCTGTGTATTCTAGCTGTCTTAACACAGCAGTTATACTTGATGTGATGTTCAGATCATCTATCATTTATATCCCAGCTGTGACAGTGTGTTAATCTCGGCTCTGTTGTGTGTCTGCTCTCTGCAGATATCCGCTGTCCCTTCTGCTCAAAGCCCTTCCCGGGAGGTCGGATTGAGGACCACCTGTTGAGCTGCCTCACGTCTCCTCCCCTACCTTACAACAGTAAGTATCATGTCATAGAAATGAATGTGTTTTTAAAAAAAGACTGGGAAGACTTATGGTTGCTTTGTGCATGTGTTCACAGCGGATGTGCTCAGTAAAGACAGCGGAGAGTGCTCCATCTGTTTGGAGGATCTGGTACAGGGAGAGACCATTGCCAGGCTGGCTTGCCTCTGCGTCTACCATAAGAGGTAACAAAGTTCAGTTGATATATTTGCATTACAATAAAATACAGGCGGATGCAAATGAAAAGAGGGGGTTAAAGATGCAAATGAGTGCAGGTGAGATTAAAAGCAGACATTGTTTGTATGACAGGAAACATTTATTTGGCTGTCTCCAGAACTGAAAAAATGCGGTAGCTAGAGCTGCAGCAGATTAATCGATTAGTGGATCGAAAGAAAATGAGTTGCCAACTATGGACTGACTCACAATATTACAGGTAGTTCTGGGTAGAATAAACCCACATCACACACTAGCTTACATACAATTTAATTGTCTTTTGTAAAGCTGCTGTTTCAAAGTGTATGCATCTAATTAAACAACGATGCATGTTTGATGCCGTCATATCTTGTTAATACCGAAACTTTCACTAATGTTAAGTTGGAGACGTAATGAAGTGAAGCAAAGTAAAGGACAACTTGAGTTTACGTACAACTTGCAGTTAGTCTTAGATGCGCCGTTGGATGGATATCAAAGACCCAAGCAAATTGACGCAGTGCATGACATCCGTTATCTCCACAATGCAAAATCAACCTCAAGTCTTCTACTAACTTTTGTTGTCACCGGGACGTCACAATGATTCAGTCTATTCTGATAATTGATTAATTGTTCAGTCATATATTGTTTTTTATTAAATCTCTCTTTTATAAAGATTGATATCTACATGTTTATCCCTAATGTTATCATGCCGTACAGTTTCCTTCTTTCTTTTAAACATGAACAGCTTCCTGAAAAATTAAATACAGGAGGAGGATAAAATAAAGGATGGATTTTGAGATGCTGTCTATACATCCACAGCTAAACATGTACACATGAATCCCCAGTGGTAACTAGTCTAAAGTGTTTGGAATATAAGGAAGCAATGGTTGTTCTGTACGACTGGATGTACACATTTCTGATAATTACAGACCCATTGTCATTTTCCATAAAATGTTAACGTAATCTTGACAACCAGTGCTGTGATACCTCCATTAATAATCATTAGTTTGTGATAATTGAGATAAAATGGATTAGTATAGTATAACAGTGTAACTCTGTTAACTTTATGTGAAAATGAAAATATCAACAGGTTGCGTGTTTCTGTTCTCGAACAGTTTGTTTTAACTTAAATGGTGTGAATATTTTCCACTACAGCTTTTACACGTGTAGAATGTGCCGTGTCATTATGTTTTAACAAGACATACTCACAGATGTATCAGATCAAAATCTTGTGTAAGTGTTTTGAAAAAGAAATAATCATGATGTTGTGAAAGGACCATGAGTGTTTATGCGCGTTTCAGCCCATTTACTTCTAATTTTCGGTTTCAAAGCACGCTGTAACACTTGTGGTCTTTCCCAACTTACAAGGAGCTATTGGTTTCCCATAATTTCCGTGCAGCGTGAGACTGGACTTGTTGAGACTCTAAATTAACCAAGATTATGTGATCCATCTCATTATGTGTTGAAGCATTTTTAAGTGCTTATTGATCTGAAAATCCACACTCAGTTTCCACAGGCCAACAATGTGACCCTGACAGCACTCTGATGTTTTACTGTGATGGACAACCAGCAGAGAGACAACTGAAATTGAGTTGCAGCACAAGTTAATCTCCGATAAAGCACACAACATGTCTGTCTTTTGTTTTGGTCATAGAATAAGAAGTTCTCAGTTTTGTACCACAGTTTATAGGCGGGGCTGTTTGGCTGTGTAATTGACATTCTGATCCACCCAGTCGAGCAACAGAGATTTGGAAAAAGTCTGGAATGTTAGAATCTAAAAGATGACGGGGTTAGAAATAATTATACAGTGCATGTTTCACGTGTTGGTGTCAGACTGCGATGAACAAATATTTCCATTTCTACTCGTCTTTAAACTTCTTTCTTGATTTGTCGAATCTGACCTGTAGTCTTCGAACTTTTCATTTTGTTCGACCAACAATCCAATACCCAAATGTGCTCAGTTAACCCTCACATAATGGAAAGAAAATACAGCACCTTTTTTGCTAAAAAACATAGCGATTAGTAGAGCCCTGAAAATGATTCTCAACCAGCTGCAGTGATTGCCTTCAGATTTGGTTCCCATCATAGAGATTATGGCACATTAAAGCGATAGCACACCCTCAGATGCGCTATTGCTACCTATATTACTATTTATCCAAGTAGATTGTATTTGTGTTGGTTGTCAAGTTTGAGAGGTGTCTGTCTTCTCTAGAATATAATATAACCCAAAAAAATACATTTGAAAAACTCAACAGCAATAACGGCTAACAGATTTATAACCCCGCTCTCTCAAGATAATCCACAGAGGTTGTTTTTAGCAGCTTCATGTATGAAATGTTTTCTTTCTACCGAAAAACACCATATCATGGTGCAGAAGGAAGCGTTCTGACATGAAACTGCTCACAACAAGGTTTGTGGATTATCCATGGTCAGGTCCCTTTTTTTTTTAACATGAATGAATCAGACTGTAATCTCATGGTGTGCCCTCATCTCTGGTCTCTGTCCATGTAGCTGCATTGATTCCTGGTCCAAGGTGAAACCCTGCTGCCCTGAACATCCTTTCGATTGACTGAAGGTTCACATGTATTCCGCACAGTGACCAACCTGACTCAGGTATGTTCGTGTACGACTCACGGAATGACCGGGACATTTAGTTAATTTCAGCGTCAGGCACAACGACTATATTGTTCAGCAGAAATACACAAGCCATGTTTGTGAGAATGGTCTGTTATATTGAATGCACTTGCCATATCATGAAATGATAAATGATATAAAAATATTAATCTGATATTGATATTAACCACATTGCCCACATCTGTTGCAGAGAATATTTGAATGCAGTTGTTACTGTATACATTCCATTGTCTAATGGCCACTGTGTGTTTTTCCACCCTTACAGGAGACTACATTGAATCCCAATAAAATCCCAATAAAAAAAATGTGTAATTAAACAAATCGAAGCCCACTGTCCCCCTCAGACGCGAACCCTGTATTTGAGTGGACGACAGAAGATCCTAAGAGGAAGCTCCATTTAGCGCCACCTGACACTCTCCATGTGGATCAGTCCACTTGAACTTGGTCGAGGCCGTTTCAAGCCAAACTCCAACAGTAAAAACGGTTGCTCCAATTTCTCTGATCGAGACCTATGTTGCAACAGAAGCGGTGGAGGTTCCCTTTCTGTGTTATGGACTTGACCTGAAAATGCGCAACATGAAAAAAAACAAAAAACAAAAACCCCCAGAAAAATCAAACGTGATCACCCCAAAATGATTGAACTTGCCCCAGAAAGATCTCTAACATGGGGTGGAAGACAAAAAAACTTGTCTGAACTGTGACTTTGGATTCTCTCCTGTGTATTTTTTTTTCTCCCTCCAAATGGGATTGGTCATTTATCAAGTATTTTGCAGAAAGAGTATTGTTCCATGTCATACATCGGATGAATGTTTTCTTTCCTCAGCTAACCCCAAATGAACCAACCTCACACTGAAAGCGTGAACTGTTACCACATAAACGTTGCTTTACTTTGAACCAGCTGGAGGTTGAGGCTTTGTTTTTGGTGAATGGGGGCTGCTGTTACTAGGTGTTTTTTTTCTTTTTTTTTTCTACTACCTGTAAAACATTTCAGGGGAAGTTTGGGGGCTAATTGTTTTGCTGAATAGGTCAGTTTTCTTGTAGGCAGTTAGTTAGCTCTGAGTTTAATGTGCTGCTACTTGCTGAGTGTTTAGAAAGGTTGTAGGTATTTCATAGGGCCATAGTAGCGCTGGTGTTTGCACCAATTTGAGCACTTTTGTCCGTCAAGGCTGATTATTCTTCTTTTTTTTTTCACAAAAGGTCTGGGTTAAGGTTGTGTGTGTGCTTGTGTGTGTTGATCTGATGACCAAGGACAGAAAATGTCCTGAACATGACTGAAAGTGTGTGGCTTTGTGTGTTAACTGTAAATGGCCCAGAAGTCTGCTTGGCCAGGCGGGTTACCCTTTTAATTTCTAATGCTAGTTTTTTAACTACAGTCACTCTGGCGAACATCCTGTAACATGTGGCATTGGTATGCGACATGGTGGCTCATGTGGTCCTGTTCTACATTGTATGAGGTTTGGGTTTTTTGGCCCGCAACCCCACCCCCTCCTCCCTCCTCATTCTCAAACCCTCTCTGGGGTGGCGTCCGGACTTTTTTTGGACCTGCCCTTGAGAGAGAGAGAGTTTTGCCATCTGGTTACACTAATGCCAGATCGGGGAGGGATAAAGGGATGGATGGATTGAGGGATGTATTTTTGGGGGCATGTTTACACCATGTGGCATCTGCCTCGCTTTCCAACACTGGAGGCTATGGACAGCTGATGGTAAATTATTACATAACTAGCCCCCACCACTTTCCCCAATTGTTTTTTTCTTTTTAAGGTTTTTAGATATTATATCATCACATTATGATCATGATTATTGCTAAATGTGTTAAATGGCTTTCCTTTGCCTTTTTTCGTGTGTTGATTGCCTTTGCCTGGTGAAGGGGTTCTTGTGCAAGCAGGTATTTGTATAGTTTTCAGGGCTGGAAGCACAACAGTAAAGCTGCTCAACAGATGCTGTCTGGTGCAGATTGTGCACAGGCCAGAGGAAAGTGGGAAAGAACAAAAACATGAATTAATTGCTTTTGCTGCCCGCTTAAAAGGCGAGTCTGTTCCATGTGTTTTAATCTCTATGTACAAACGGTATGGATCAGTGAAGAGGTCAGCCCAGTGGACAGGTTTGTTCACCCCAGCCTCCCCCCTCCCCCCCACTGTTCTGCAGTCAGAGGTGCTATGACTTGTCCCGCCACTAGAGGGCAGCCCTGTGCATGTTTCTCATTTTTTGTATTGGTGAATAGAAAAATAATGCCAAAAGTCTGTCTGTGCATTGGGGGCATTGTGTGAGAGAGTGCGGAAGACGAGTTGCATTGATCATTAGATGTTACATTTGTTGTGGTGATCAGTTATAATGTTGTACACTTTGGCTGGGAGGGTTGGGGGGTGTTTGTGTGTGCGTGTGTGTTTTTGGGGGGTGGTTTGGTGGTGGTGGTGGTTGGGTTGTCGATAAAGATAATAGACAATCTAAAACCCCACATTACTCACATTTTCTTTCTTACCCCCTCTAAGCTGTGTGGTGCAATACCTCAATTTTAACCAATGCTAACTAAACGCTCTGTGTGTAAACTAGCTCCTCTCCAACCAAGGAAGGTATTTTGTATAAATGTCCCTAAATCCTTGGTTTTGAATCGCAGGGCGCTGATGCCCCCTGTGCGCCCTGTGCTTTGAGGCCGACGTATTAGATGAGAATGTTTTTCAAAGAGTCACCACAGCGGTATCTGCATCCCCAAGATATGGACAATCTGCCTTTTACTCTGGTATAAATACAAATTGAATTTTATTTATTAAATTGTAAATATGTAATGCAATTCAAGAAAAATGGCTTGGTCTTTGTCTGTTCAATATACTGTTTCTAAGCTCCAATCTTTTGTATGTCTCAGAAATTGTTTTTATATGTATTTTTTACAATAAATATGTGTGAGAGATGTTTTGTGAATGTCTGTTTGTGTTTTTAAGTGTCAATAATGCGTTTGTGGTTGTTTGTGCCGTTCAGTGAGACCTAAAACAGGACACAACATCCTGAAGAGTTTTGTTTTAACAAGAGAATTTCAATTGCACTTAACATTAAGGCACAAGGAAATAAACACTAAAAGGTTAAAGAACAGCTTTCACATTTATTAATTGACTAACTTGGATGAAACAAAACAAGATTTTTAAGGTGCTTACTGTTTGTTCCTACCGTGAAAGACTACAGTGTATTCTTTCACATTGAAGCTGTAAAAATGCAGTTTCAAGTTGACAAATGCTTGGTCCACAGTGTAAATAAAACCTGCACTACAAAGCACGCTGAAGATTGTGTGACACCATTCAAAAGAGGTATAAGTGGACCTGGTAGTGAGATTTATGTGTTTCAGCAATCAAGAATTCCACTTTTAATCTCTTAAATGACTTAACTCATCAAAAATACGCTATAGCATTGAAACAAACACTCCTTTTAGCTTGATTGTGGAATCCGACTGGATTGCTATTTCGTTTCACTTTCAGTTTGAATTTATGGAAACAATCTGAGATGTGGTCAGTCACAGGCCATATGTTGATTACTGCAATTAACATTTCCGCCACAGCTGACACCAGTGGTTCCTGAACAATTTTAGGTTGAGTATTCCTAGAAAACCAAAAATGTCTTTTTTTTGGTCAACCAAGACCTTTAATGAAATCAGCTTAGGTTCTGGGAGACAGAAAAGGTCAATTTTTTACTCTTTTTTTGACATTTTATGAACTAAAATATATTACGATGAAATATGGGTACTTTAAGTGGACTCAAGTCTGGACAGGCAGCTTTTGATTGTTGACACTGAAAGACCAAAATGGGGACCTCTGGTAGTTCTGAGACCCTACTTTGATGACCTCTAACCTTGTCTGAAGCAACGGTGGAGTTTCCGCACCATGAGGCTTCACAGACAGGAATTTTTTTTCTCCACCTCTTGTCGACAGGAAGTGAAACTCTGCACCACAGGTTGATACACATAAAGAAAGGTTTTTGTGCGGTCTCCTCTTCGCACAGCACTGCGAGGACTGTGGACTGTGATTGTTCTCTGACACAACTATAATCCAGGAGAAAAAGGTAAGTGGAACATTCACATTGTTCTTCATTAAAGAACTTGTTCTGTGTGTATTTACATGTATTTTCAACATGAGAAATCCATTACTGGGTCAACTTTGTGTGTTGCTCATTTATCTGCTCTAGCTTTTTCAATTATTTGTATTTGTATTTGTATATAAAGTGTTTTATTTGCGGACCCACTACTGCTTTAACAAAATATTTTCCCTGTCTGGGATCATTAAAGTAATTCTATCTATCTATCTATCTGTACAGATATAATGGTCCAAAATGATGTGAAATTGCATTATCACAGAGGTGGCAAAAGTACACATTCTTCATTCAAGTACAGGTAGTTGTTTAAAAAGAGATGTACTGATTCAAATTCTTTCCTCAAGTAAAAGTAGGGACATTTCGAATGGGCATTTCTGTGCATAGCTAGCTGAGCCTCACATCATAATAATATAATTCAAAGGAAAAGAAAAAAGCTTTCCTATCTAAAAATCTACTTAAATCTACTTAATTGCTATTTGTTACTTTCCACCTCTGCTCATACATGTAAATAAGTCTTCCACAAACCTGAGAAGAACACTGACATGAATTTAGTGAAGCTACCAGGTTTTTTAAACCACATACAATGACACAACACTGGCTTCCTCACTATGTTGCTGGGTGAAAGAGAAGTGGCCCCAAGGCTCAAGTTTTACTTCCGTATCTTTACCCCATTCTTTGGCAACCAGTCAGCAGCAAGCCTGGTTGTATTTAAAAATCGAGGTCTGATGTAAGAAGCCCTGTACGTGAAGGGGGGCAGATACTAAGAATTACCAAAATTACATCTACAACAGAGACAGACAGGAACAGACACAAACAGGCCATCTTTTGCGGTATATACTTCTATATACTGGATCAACAACATAGGCAGACAGGGACACCAAAGTAAAATTAGTAAATCATACAGTACATTAAATTACGTGAAACCAGACCTTCCCACTTGCTGCTAAACAAAATGTGTTCGATCTGCCCCGCGTTTGTCCTTTGTATTTGACTGAACTTTGTCTCTGGCCCTCAGTTTCCTCCACTATGTCAGACACAGCTGACAACCACACGTCCAAAAAGACACAGGACGCTCCTTCTTATGATGTGTCCTCACCACCACCGGCATACTCCTACCAAGGGGAGCAACCTCCGCCCTACTCTGCAGCCCCATCAACATATCCTCCACCCAAAGCTGAGACAACTTGCACTTATGAGCCCATCGGTGGGTATGAGTCTTTCAGGGACATCATACCAGAGGCCCCATCGGACACGACTCCACTCATATCCTCATCTTCATTTGACGACAGGACAGTGAGAAGAGGTTTTGTTAGAAAGGTCTGTAGTTCTGAGATTTGTGAAACATGAATTTTCCAACCTGGTGTCAGGACCCTCCTCAGGGGTCGTAAGACTCAGCGATGAATTTCCCCCTGCAGGTGTTCTGCATCCTGACCGTCCAGCTGCTGTTCACCTTCAGCGTGGTGTGTGTGTTCACCTTCTCCGACGTGGTCAAAGAAGCGGTGCAGACCAACCTGCCGGCCTACCTCAGCTCCTTCATCATCTTCATCGTGGTCGCCATCGCCCTCAGCTGCTGCCAGTCCTTCAGCCGGCGTCACCCCTGGAACATCATGGGACTGGTGGGTTAAAACGCCAAATGTATCAGAAAATGTAACACAATATAGACTAATTAGGGCTGCGTAACTCGGAGGGAAAAATGACACTGCCGTTATTTTGAGAGTTATTACAATTGGGATATGATTCATGATTACTGGGAATGATCGTTTTTTGCGCTACATTTTTCTCTTTGATGAAAAAAAATTCAAATAAAAACATCATATACTTGGTTACAATGCAGTTTTATCACACATTTTACCATTATGGTATAAGGTATATATTTGATTAATCATGCAGCTCTAATACCTAAATCAAGACAACAGAACATTTGAACAATAGACAAAAAGAACACTTGTATGATGAAAGAGTCGTAGCTTTGTCGTTTAAAAGGAGATACACATCATATACTGGATATGAAACATCTGAGGTCACACAGTCACACTCACACAGTCACACAGAGAGAAGTGAAAGATGTTATCATGTTATTAGGCGGGCTGCTGCTTTACTGGAAACTACTTCACTAAAAACTCAGGGGGTCAAATCCAACCTATGGCTTTTTGCTGCATGTCGTCCCCCCCTCTCTCACATCCCGTTTCCTGTCATCTCTCTAAGCTTTCCTGTGGCATGAAAAGGCCCCAAAACTATTTTTAAAAAAGTGATAATGATGCATTTTGGCAAGTTATTTTCCTCGACATTTACACTTCTCCTATTTACATGTAAATGGGCTGTGAGAAACTGGTACATTATCAGCAGTTGTTTTCTTTCATCAAGTTGTGTTCACATGCTCACAGATTCTTTTTTAGCCGTTGAGGTTTTGTTGGCGTGTTAAATTAGAAAAGGCTCTTCCTGTATGGTGGTTAAATGTTCAGGGTATGGCTCAAACACTCATCATACATACACAAGACTGTAATTATTAAAATACATAAATAATCTGGATCATTGCAGTTAAACTTGTGAATATATTAGACAAACTATGAAAAAGCTTTTCCGAGATACTATTGGAGATGTTTAAAATGTTGAATTTGTGCCTACAGGTTGTGGTCACCCTGAGCTTGTCATACATGGTTGGAGCCATCGCGTCCTTCCACAACACTACTGCTGTTGTCATCACGATGGGAGCAACGCTCGCCATCACCGTCGCAATCATTGCATTCTCCGCACAGGTTAGATAACCAGGCTGAAGAGCAACTTTTCAAAATGTTTCCTCCACACATTCATTATTGTCTGTTTTAAACAAAGCAACGTGGAGACTTTTCAGTTTCCTTGTGTATCACTGTTTCAGTTAAAGCTCTCCCTGAATTTAACACGATACATGTTGTTTGTACTGGTAAATACTATCCGAAGAGGCGAATGTGAATGTAGCTCTGAAAACTGTTGTCATTCAACCAAGACCTTTAATGACATCAGCTTGGGTTTGGGACAGAAGAGGTCAATTTTCACTCTTTTCTGACATTTTATGAACTAAAAACTATTTGATAAAGTGCTTGAATGTTGACATTATCTGTTACTGAATCCTGTCTACTTGTGTTGACTATTACAGCTGTTCTTACTCAGCTGTATCCTCTGTACAAACAACAGATAGACTTTGGACTAAACAAGTTGAGTTTGTTTGTCAGCAGTATTAAACAAACTAAATTGAGAGATATGGAATTTTCAACATTTTCCTTAATTTCTCTACTTAGGTATCCTGAGAATGATTAGGTGCCGGGGACCTATGTGTGAGAACAATTTGATGCTCATCCATATAAAAAAAAAAAATCCATATCTAGCAGAGATAAATATATGTTTTATTTGACATTGGATCAGGCTTGATTGAGTTAAGGAGGACTGTTGGGCCTTAGCTTAGGTATGAGTGTCATCCTGGTCATAAAGGTGACAATGTGCAAACTGTGTTAGAAACTATGTGAGGAACCCAGTCAACACTATGCTCCAATATACATTCTTCTTAATTACTATACTATATACTATATACTATTACTATACTATATTTGTCACATGCGCTTTTTGTGCAGTATGATGCAGGGTGGTTTATTATTGAAGAAGTGCTACGAGGTTAGTGTTTAGTATAGAATGAGAACCAGAATTAGAGGGAAACAAGCATTAAAAAGGAAATAAATTATCAATATTCCAATAATAAAATCATAGAAATGCTGTATGTGCAGTAAAAGTATTAAAAGGCTCAGTGTATATTGGTCAAGTGTGTAGGTGGGCTGTGAAACGCTTCAGTATATAAGAAAATGTGAAATGCATTTATGTAAACTGATCAACATATGTGATGCACTGTCCTGATATCCTTTGTTCATTGTCAAGAACATATATGGTTCGAAAAACAATGAAAACTATACTTCAGGGCAGCTGTGTTAATCAACATACGGAAAAAGTACGTTTCAATAAAATGAATCAATGTGCTAATATCTTTCTGTGTTCTTTGCAGACTCGTTATGATTTCACTGTCTGGAACGGTGTTCTTCTGATTCTGGTTGTAGACTTCCTCATGTTCGGGATCTTCTGCACCTTCTACTACTCCTACATCAGTGAAGTCGCCTATGGGTGTCTGGGTGCTCTGCTGTATTCACTGGTAAGGGGCAAAAACTAAGATACCCTATAATAAAAGTACCATAATTTTGTCTTTATACTTCCACTTACATTTTGGAGGCAGCATCTGTGCTTTTTTTTTTTTTTACTCCACTACATTTATTTGATAACTTTACTAAATTACTAGTTACTTTGCAGATACAGATTATAAATACTTCTTTGAAAAATGTCATTAATTTAAATTGACAGTATGTAACAATTTAGTGGGATTTTGGATCCCACACAGAATACAACATAATACCCTTTTCACACTCATACTGGTCAAAGAATCACACAAAACCATCAGGAACAATAAGGCCTACAATTACAGTCCTACAGCATCTGTGTTTTAGCATCGTAAAAATGCTACAATTTGACTGAGAATGTGCTGCTTAATTGACATATATCAAATTTCGAATATTTTTCTATTTTGGATAATAGCAGGATACACGTGTGTGAGTGTGTTTGTGTGTGTGTGTGTGTGTGTGTGTAAACATAGTCAGCATGACAGACAGCATGAGCAATACCAGGACCTTGAAACTGGAATGCGGCTATCATTAATTTAATTCTTCACACCTGCGCTTTTCATACTCTGACGTGTTAATATAAAGCCCATTACACTCACAGCCATAATGTATTTAGGTATCTGGTATTAATCTCTCACCCTGTCCTAAATATTCTCTGCCTCAGTTCCTGATGATCGATTGTCAGCTGCTCATGGGGACAATGAGCTACCGTCTGGATCCAGAGGAATACGTCAACGCTGCTCTCACCCTCTATCTGGACGTAGTGCTCATCTTCCTCTACCTGCTGGGGAGGAGGTGAAACTATATACACTGTACATATACACAAAATCAACAAATACAGACCAACACTCCCCACAAAGAAAATGTCCTTTATTATTATTATTATTATCATCATGTATAAAATGAAACTACATCCTGTTTTATGTGACAATAAATGAATGAGCATCAGTTCTTTGACAGAATGTTTGTCCAAGTTTAACATGAATGTATTTAAAAAATTGCTATTCTGTATTTTTTTTTGTTACACGCTGCACTTTAACCCACATACAAATAAAGGCATTCAATTTCATTGATAAGACACATTCATTAACATTTTTGTAAATTTTCAGTGTAAATGCTCACGTCAAACCTGCCAAGAGAACTTCCAAATCATGACATTTCAGTCAGAGACTGATAATCTGATACTGGAGATCCATAAGGCTTTTTGTGTTGCCTAAAGCACCAAAACAGAAACCGAAATGTACTGAATGTTGCCATATGTAACATGCAATACAATACAACTTGCGTTTATAACAAGGACATGCACGAGAGTTAGCAACATGGACGAAAAATAGTGCAAATTTTTCTTTTTACTGTATCTGTTATGATGTCCTTCACGTCCTTAAATGTCCAAAACCCAATACATATTCAGTTTACGTTCATCAAGGAGTAAAAAAAAACCAGAAAACATTTACATTTGAGATGCTGGAAGGAGAGTATTTGGACAATCTATTAAAAAAAAATACTCAAACCGATTAATCAAAATCAAAATAATTGGTGATTAATTTGATAGTTGACAACTAATCGATTAATCGTTGCAGCTCTTATCTTTTTGCCTATAAAATGTCATTAACTGTGAAAAATGCGAGCTATCACCTTCCACAGCTGAAATTGATGCCAAACATATCAGATATGATAAGGAACAAAACGTCCTCACATTTGAGAAGCTACAACCAGATAATATTAAGTATTTTTTGCTTTAGAAATGACAAAAAACAATTGACCGATTATCAAAATAGTTGCCAGGTTTAACATCCTCTTCCCCAGATCCAAATGCTGAACAGCATCTAACTGTACATGAGAATGACATGAGTAATGTATCATCCCCACTTTATGGAGAGCAATTCCCCTGGAAATCTCCAGATTTCACAGCCTCACCACAGTGAAGAGTAGTTGAACTTGACCCGCAGCAGGTACCTCATGCGAGTCTGGGCAGGGTTGTAAACAATGAACTCATTGTACAGGAGGGAGTAGCTGTTATGTTTACCTACCCCAGTCTTCACCGCTGGCCCCATTGGCACAGTCACACCATCCCTGAGAAATAGAAAGAGAGAGACATATGAAAGGTTTTAGATTAGAGAGTTCAAGATAATAAATTACCTTCACAAAACTTTGACTTAAGATGTGCTTGAGATTAACTGAAACCAGCTGCTATAACATCATTGTCTCTAAAGCCAAAAGAGATTCTTTATGGGCTCCTTCGTAAGGCCAATAAAGAATAAAGTATTATCTGTGCTCATCAACCCGCCTCTTTTTTTTTTTTTTTTTTGCTAATGTAATTAACAAACTCTCAGATAATGTATTGATTTTTGTTGTGTAACACTGAGCACATTTGAATCAATGTCTGGCCTGTATGAAATGTGTGGGTGTAATGAGACTGACTCACAGAGTGACAGAGTTTTTGGGGTCAGGTCCAGTCTGTCCCAGGCCCTTGGTGCTGTGTTTCCCAGCAGGCAGATTGTTTGCCTCGTAGTCGGCATCCAGCAGCTCGTTACTGTCACCCAGAGCGACCTGCAACCACACAGACACGAAGCATGGACACTGAAACAGAGCTGCATCACATCTGGGCCGAATATGTTATGTCCATTGTTAAAAGGAGTTGTTGAAGTTTGTTTTAACAGCCCTCAATGTATACATATATTTTTACACTCATGCTAGGTAGAATACATTTAATCACCTCACACAGTAGCAGCAGTCCAGTGTCGTTGTTTTGATTGGCAAAGCAGTAGTTGGCACTCTTTGATGACATGTCAGCAAAGTAAATCCCTTTTCCAAACTAGATGAAAGAGAAACAGAAGGTGCATTTGTATTTATTAACCGTATATATTTATCTTCAGTTTCCCTCTTACTGTCAGTCACATGGCATTGCTGGACTGACAATGTGAGCTTCATGAACAATCTACTCTTGTATTGTTAACATATTTATCTACAATTTGAGTTGGTCATCCAGAGTAACGATTATTCTTGCACAGTTTTTTACTTTTTAATCACCTTATTTTGGCAATACCAGCACTGGTATTCACCTAACAGTTGAACTATTTCTGTCTGCGCATAATGACAGCTCTCTGCAGTGGCTAGAGTATCACTTGACTGCTGTGTTGTTATATTCTTGATTTTACTCCCTGGTGTTACTTTTTCTTCTGAAATTCTTGTGTTAATTGGGGTTTTAGTATGCATCGTTAAGGCCCCTGGATGCCTAAATTTCCCTTGAGATCAAGTGTGTATCTAGCTATCTACAATCACATGAAAATTGTATATATTTATATGTTATTTTCTGTCCATCCTACCATGTAACCAGTGACCGGAGCTTCTGGTGGGGCCACTCGGAGCCCCTGACTCAGGATGCCGACCCAGTTAGACAGACGGGAACCGTGCCACAACAGAGTCCTAGCAGAGGACAAACAAGTTAATTTTCGAACACAATATTTTCACCTAGATTATTGTCCATAATCATGCAGGCACATATGAAGAAGTGCTAGCTGTGTATTACCTGTTGTGTAACTGTGAGAGGAAGCTGTTGCTCTCCCCGTCTCTGTCCACCGAGAACATGTCAAGAACAGTCATGTTGTAGTCAGAATGGGTGGGGGCGTGTGTGGACTGTAGATACTTTTCTATTACCTTCACATGGAAAAGACGAAAATGACATGTTATTTCAGATTAAGATTCATTGGGTTTAATAGTTTGGTATAACTTCTGCTCTCTGAATATGATTCTGTTATCTAGAGGCTGCAAAGTAAATCTCCTGCAGGAGCTGGACCTGTCTGGCTCTCACCGCAGGAGATGGATGTTTTTGTCTGGAAGCAAGTGCAAGAAAGACTCAGCAGGGAGGTTGTCTCGACTTTTCCACATATAAATGCTGCAATTTTTCTCATTTAGGTTGCCAAAGACACTACCTACTGTCACATTACTGTTGTTTGTTCTTATTATATCACTGTGTGGGTTGAAGTGTGGGACGTTTATTTTTTATTTTAAAAGCCTAGTATCATCCAGTGAAAGATTTGTTTTGTGTTCAGACATTTTAAGACATTTCAAGACTATCAAAAACTATATTTAGGATATGTTAAGACTTTTTAAGGATCCATGGGGACCCTGGATAATAAATGCAGCATGCAAATCTTGAAGATTCAATCATAAACATGGTAGGAGTATATTAGTCTAGGCTGATTAACCCTCACTGTTACCATTAATAAGAGTTACAAGTACTGAAACACGGACCTTGTACTCATGGCAGCTGGAGTCAACAGGCTGCAGTTGGCACTTGAGGGAGCTGTACTGTCTGTCCAGGGGATGTTCATCACCGTTTTCACTGGCCTGAACCATTTTCACTGCAATCTGAATGTCACTAAGAGCCTTGAAAAAAGAAATAAGAAAGCAAAAATATATAGATATGACAGTAAGTATCAGATTAAAGTGAGGACATAAAATAATATTTGTAGACCTCAGCTATATGAGAACTCTCTTACCTCCAACAGTGCAATCTTTTCCTTCAGCTCATCTTCTGTACGGATGATTGGAGGAGTTTTCAACCTGGAGAATGACATCTTTTAGTTAAAGCAAAACAGATTGAAAATCACTTTTCAACAGTAACAGTGCATCTTCATCTGTACAGCTACATATTCCCCACCCGAAGTCATGGGGGATGCGGGTGTAGAACTGGTTGCATGCTTCCAGCAGATCACGAATGCTGCCTTTCTTTTTCAAACAATCCTCGATATTCTTCAGTGCCGAGTAGCCTGCATGAATCTGCTCTGAGGTCAGTTTGCCTGCAATAAAATAAGGAAAATAGGGAATTTGAAATGTTACACTTATTACATTCTCCGAAGCTGCCAGACTCCTTTGACAAAAACAGTCTAATTATTTGTAGAACACGAGGGTGGCTAGTCTACAACTGCCTTGATTAGTTGTTTGCATTATTGTGTGACTTTGGTGAATTTTAACTAACCTCACCCTCACACAATGGTGTAAACAAACTAACCAATTGAGGAAGTGCTGGACACACAACTCCCATGTTCTCCAAGGTCACATGAATGTTTATATCAAAACAAGTTTGGCGGCTTTGAAGAACAGGACAGAAAAGGATGTTTAACAGAAAAAAATATTTTTTATTTCTGTTGTGATTTTGATTTTGATTCTGTCAGACTGACCGAGAGGAGCTTTCCGGGTGTCAAACTTCATCTCCAGCACACACTCCTCCATGGCTTTGAGGTCACAGATGAGCTCCAGGAGAGACTGGATCTTCACGTCCAGCTTGGAGGTCCTCTTTTTGGGCGCAGCATCCACTGTGGTCTCGTTCTCTTCCTAAAACCGTGAAATATATCCATGCTCATAACGACAACCTTAACTGTAGTTAAACTGAAACCCTTATTTCCAGGTTGCCAGTCCTAATTACAAAGATACTGAGGAGATAAATAGGTTGTTGGTTCTTTGTGTTGTCCCTTGCCTTTTTATTCGTGCTGTAGTCCATGAACACCATGTCATATTTCCCAGGTACTTTCTCAAAATTTGCTCGGTCTGCCCACTCATTCTTGGTCTTGTCAAGGAACCTGTGGCAAAACAAACAAGTTTCAGACTTTTACTTAACTTACTCTGATTTGAAACATCTCTAAATGTCTTTTTCATTGCACAATCTCACTTTTTCTTGAAGATATCTTTGGCTTTTAAAAGGTCTCCACCACAGGCTGTCAGACTGTTTTGACCCACTTTTCCCACTGAAAAAAAACGGAAACAAACCAAAATAAATTAAACCACTTAGTTTACATTTTAGAAAAGCCCTTCTGAACTGCAGGATTTCCTTAATTTCCTGTGTTAAAACAAACATTTCTATATATATATCAAACATGCTAACAATAACAGGCACATCGGCTCACCTCTGCCCCATCTCAACCACACACTGTAAGCCTTGGAGTTGTCGTCTTCCAGCAGCTGGAGCAGGTAGTATTTGTTGTTGTTAAACTGAAGATTTGTCTGCAATAAGACAGAAGGCAGTTGCTACAAGTAAAACAAATATATATACACTTTCCAACAAATCAAATTGTAAAATTAAAATACATAATGATAGGATACTTTTAAAGTTTTCACTAGATCTGTTGTTTTTGAGTAACAGTATGACAGCTGCATTATTAGCTAAAAAAAGAATCATGTATCTTATGAAGACATTGCTGTGTAAGTGAAAATAGTCAGGATGTTAGAAGGGGCAAGAAGCATAGTTCAATAAATTAGGTTCTAAAATCATCAGTAGCTGAAATATGGTGAGTAGTTGCAATAAGAATATCCGTCAAACTATTTACTAGTCAGTCAGTTACTAATCAATAAGGAAATAAAGATTACAGCTTTTGAATTTTGACCAAAAAGCACTTCATGAGTGTTACAAATTCCCTTCCCAACTTTGCAGAATATCCGTTCACAGATCCGTTAGAGTTCATTTTAGTAAAGACTTTACCTGGTTGAGCATCGCATCGTAAACATCATTTCCTTCACTGTAAACATGAGCCTGAAATACAAAGAGAAGGAATAGTGAAAAAATGCCCACCTCAACACGTAACAGTGAAAACGCTGATGAAATATTCACCTCTCGTTTTTATTAAGGGTTGGTTCATTGAGAGTAATGCTCTGTTTTTCGGGAACAGTTTGATACATACAGACGATTTAACCTGTCTTCTGTAAAGTTGGGCATTTGGCAGATTTGGATGCTTGGTGAGCCTGCCTCAAGTGGCCGTTTGAGGAACTGCAGTTGATTTGCAGATATTCTTATGTGTTGGCTTAATTTTTCAGCTCAAGAGTTTACTGCTGAGATTGTGAAAGATTATAAATGTATCACCACCTGGTGGTGAGTTGGATCCGCTGGCAGGGGAAGAAGCTGGACAGACCTGGCAGACCCAAACGTATTGTGAGGGTCTGCTGGGAAAGTCTGGCGGAACCCTCTGTCAGGGAGGTCTTCAACTCCCACCTCCGGGAGAGCTTTAACCAGATCCCGAGGGAGGCTGGGAACATTGAGTCCGAATGGACCATGTTCTCCACTTCCATTGTTGACGCGGCTGTCCGGAGCTGTGGCCGTAAGGTCTCCGGTGCCTGTCGTGGCGGCAATCCCCAAACCCGGTGGTGGACTCCGGAAGTAAGGGATGCTGTCAAGCTGAAGAAGGAGTCCTACCGGGCCTGGTTGGCCCGGGGGTCTCCTGAGGCAGCTGACGGGTACCGGCAGGCCAAGCGAGCTGCAGCACGGGCAGTCGCGGAAGCAAAAACTCGGGTCTGGGAAAAGTTCGGGGAGGCCATGGAGGAGGACTATCGGTCGGCCTCGAAGAAATTCTGGCAAACCATCCGGCGCCTCAGGAGGGGGAAGCAGTCCTCCACCAACACTGTTTACAGTGGAGGTGGGGAGCTGTTGACCTCGACTGGGGACATTGTCGGATGGTGGAAGGAATACTTCGAGGATCTCCTCAATCCCGCTGACACGCCTTCCATAGAGGAAGCAGAGACTGGGGTCTCAGAGGTGGATTCATTCATCACCCAAGCCGAAGTCACTGAGGTAGTTGGGAAGCTCCTCAGTGGCAAAGCACCGGGGGTGGATGAGATTCGCCCTGAGTATCTCAAGTCTCTGGATGTTGTGGGGCTGTCTTGGTTGACACGTCTCTGCAGCATCGCGTGGCAGTCGGGGACAGTGCCTCTGGACTGGCAGACCGGGGTGGTGGTCCCCCTATTCAAAAAGGGGGACCGGAGGGTGTGCTCCAACTATCGGGGGATCACACTCCTCAGCCTCCCTGGGAAAGTCTATTCCAGGGTACTGGAGAGGAGAATTCGGCCGATAGTCGAACCTCGGATTCAGGAGGAACAATGCGGTTTTCGTCCTGGCCGTGGAACACTGGACCAGCTTTTCACCCTCCGCAGGGTGCTCGAGGGTTCATGGGAGTTTGCCCAACCAGTCCACATGTGTTTTGTGGACTTGGAGAAGGCATTCGACCGTGTCCCTCGTGGCATTCTGTGGGGGGTGCTCCGGGAGTACGGGGTCGGAGGCCCTCTGTTAAGGGCTGTACGGTCCCTGTACGACCGGAGCAGGAGCTTGGTTCGCATCGCCGGCAGTAAGTCAGACCTGTTCCCAGTGCATGTTGGACTCCGGCAGGGCTGCCCTTTGTCACCGGTTCTGTTCATTATTTTTATGGACAGAATTTCTAGGCGCAGCCTCGGGCCGGAGGGGATTTGGTTCGGGAGCCACTGGATCTCATCTCTGCTTTTCGCGGATGATGTGGTCTTGCTGGCTCCTTCGAGCCGGGACCTCCAGCATGTCCTGGGGCAGTTTGCAGCCGAGTGTGAAGCGGCTGGGATGAGAATCAGCACCTCCAAATCCGAGGCCATGGTTCTCGACCGGAAAAAGGTGGCTTGCTCCCTCCAGGTGAGAGGAGAGTTCCTGCCTCAAGTGGAGGAGTTTAAGTATCTTGGGGTCTTATTCACGAGTGAGGGAAGGATGGAGCGTGAGATTGACAGGCGGATCGGTGCAGCGGCCGCAGTAATGCGGTCGTTGTATCGGTCTGTCGTGGTGAAGAGAGAGCTGAGCCGAAAGGCGAAGCTCTCGATTTACCAGTCAATCTACGTTCCGACCCTCACCTATGGCCATGAACTTTGGGTCATGACCGAAAGAATAGGGTCCCGGATACAGGCGGCCGAAATGAGTTTCCTCCGCAGGGTGGCAGGGCGCTCCCTTAGAGATAGGGTGAAGAGCTCTGTCACCCGGGAGGAGCTCAGAGTAGAGCCGCTGCTCCTCCACATCGAGAGGAGCCAGCTGAGGTGGCTCGGGCATCTGTTTCGGATGCCCCCGGGACGCCTCCCTCGGGAGGTGTTCCTGGCATGTCCCGCCGGGAGGAGACCCCGAGGAAGACCCAGGACACGCTGGCGTGACTATGTCGCCCAGCTGGCCTGGGAACGCCTTGGGATCCTCCCGGAAGAGCTGGGGGCAGTGTCCGGGGAGAGGGAACTCTGGGTGTCCCTGCTCAGGCAGCTACCCCCGCGACCCGGCCCCGGATAAGCGGACGAAAATGGATGGATGGATGGATGGATATAAATGTATTTTTAAGAATTGAACTAAACTTGAGCACCCTACATTGTACATTGCTGCTCTAAAAAATATCAATAACGAGATAAGATGATTATAATAATAAGAAGAAGTTGCTTTAGGTACAACAATCATTTAAGAGATGTATTTAAACATAGATAATGTACCTTTCCAAGTTTGGCTTTGCATTCAGTGTCCACTGGAGCTTTTCCTTTCATGACCACTGTCTTCACAACCTCTGTTCATCATCCAAAGACCAGAGAGAAACTATTAATGAGGTCAACTGACATCTTATATAAAGCATAGGTAAAACCACATCCTTTAAAAAAAAACATAAATCACTTGATGATTTTGCTTTAATTACTCCACCCTGTACATCACCAATTACTGAGCTACATGCCATTACCATTTCTAATGGTATTAAAAATTAGATCACTGCTACCTTCACCTTTTATTTCCTCATTTGGCATTACTTCAGTTTTTGTGTTTGTCTGACTCTTGCTTTGTCCTCTCTTCCTCTTAGCTGCAGGTTGCTCTTGTGTCTCCTCCTCTTCCTTTTTAACTTGAACTGGTTTCCCATTTTGAGCTATTAAGTCACAGGCATCATTTGAACTTTCTGCACAAAAGAAGACAACAGAAAAAAACATGTTAAATTCCTTCAGTAATTTTTCTTTTTCAAAATTATATCTTCTACTGACTACTAGATAAAGTATTTCCTAAAAAAGTTAGAAAGTGTGAAATTGAGGAGATCCAAACAGAGGGGATGACAGATGTTAAATGTCAACAATTTCAAATACAACAACTGATATAAAATGAAACAGTACTGTGGCAAAATGGTCCATATGGCATAACACAAAACATACAAGTACCTGGTTTAACTGTCTGGGAGCGAATCTTCCTCTTGTACTTGGTCACAGGATTAATCTGGACCATCTTCTTCAGGTCGACTTCGTAGGTCGTCCCAGAGCCCAAAGACAGAGTGAGGGAGGTTTCTCCGGAAGAGATGGCTGAGTCCAACAAGGCGCAGTCTGAAGGCGAGTACGGTTCCCACTGTCCTTCATCTCCTTTCCACTGCCACACTGATCACACAGAGAGAAAATACAGTTAGATACTTTACTACAACTGCATCAACTCAAATATTACAAACTAGCCCTTTTATAAGTTTTGGTATTGTGGGACTTACCAAGTAAATATTTTGACAGTTTAAAGAGAATTATTGCCAAAATAACCAAAAATAGCTATTGAATCAATTAATAACAAAGATTGTTGTGCAGTGCAACCATATGATAATGATATGATCATGTAATGATATGTAACTAAGTACATTCACTAATTTACTGTACCCAAGTACAAGCAGTTCAAGTACTAATGAGTACTTCCATTTTATGACACTTAATACTTTTTTTTTTTAAATATGCTTTTTTGTAGGGCTGCACAATTAACCAAAATACTATCAAAATCATAATATGGCCAAGTAAACTGCACAAATTGCAGAATCTGTGCTTTTTTGATAAAGGTAATATGTTTGACACAACTGCATTATAATGAAGCACTGTAGTGCTGCAGGGATGCCCTGCCCCGACCCAACAAGTGTTAAATCATCATGATTTCAATAGTTTTTCAGTGAGTACAGCTGTGACAGGTGCATAGGAGAAGGAAAAAAAAGAACCCTCCTGTACACTGTTCATATCACTTTCAAAGTTTAAGAACAACGTTTCAGTACTCAGACCTTCATCAGGTTATCTTACAAGACAGTGGGGGAGACCATCTTAAATAGGTTGGTAGACCCATATGGACCAACCAGGTCACATTACAGACAGAAGGCACTGAAAATACAATCACACTCCCCTGGTCCAATAGTCACCTTACTGAATGAAAATACTCGTGTAGTTTGTCCTGAAACGTTAGTCCAATGAAAATGAAAATTGTGATGCAGAAATAATCACGTTGCAATATCTGTTGGAATAATCATCATCACCTGATTCAACAGCACCCCAAACAATAATAAGAAGTGAATCAACACCTCTCTGAAACGGTATCAACTCAGAGAGTCTAAACATTCACGTATAACCTTCAGGGCTCGGTGCAGGGCTGTTCTAGCTAACCAGCAGTGCCTTATAAACTGGCAACTGGGTGCATATTGGGTATTCACCAAAGACCTTTCGGTTTGCGGTAATAACAGGTTGACATGTTTTACTCAAATGGTCAAATTCTAACAGGCATAGATAGTATAAGTATAAAGTGGTCGACTCTTACATCACTTGCAACAACAATTAAGCTATAAATACAAAACATGTATTTTCTGATTTTCTCTGCCTAGACATGTCCTGAGTCCACATGTGACGTAGTTACAGCAGCTAGCTATCCTGCCAGGCTAACATTAGTCCTCCCGCGAAACATGCACCAACCTGTTTCAGACTGAAGTTCTTCATTTTCTTGTGCACTCTGACTTTTGTTTCTCGAACTTCTCGTACGCCTCATCCTGGTTTGTTTAAAATGTCTAGTTCTGTACAGTGACAGAAGGGACACAGTAACAACAAAGAGGGTGGAAAACTTTGCCCGCCACTGTTTCCTGGCCGGTGCGGAGACTCACGCATGCGCTCTCTACACCTTCGTCAAAAAACGTGTGGAGTTATTTGCCGTTACCATGGCAACGGTTTGGGCATAAACCTGAAACGACTGTATTTTTTGATTATTGCGTAATTATATCACTATGCCAACAATAATATTTCCGAGACGTATGCCATTTATCGGAGATGTTACTGGTCTGTACCCGGAAAGAAGGGCAGCGCGAGCACGCATGGAACGAAAAGAACATGACCAAAGGTTCCGTCTTAACAGATGGTCGGAATTATTTTGCTGAGGGAATGGTAGGGAAATCCTAACGTGCCTCCGTGCTCAACAAGGCGCGGATGAAAGTTAAAGTTAAAATTACAGCTATTTAAAAACAAAAAGTCAGCGCTCACTCCGGAGATATGGCCTTACGGAGCTATGGCGCTTGTGTCCTCTGTCAGAAGGTGTCTGTCGTGAGGATGATGTACAGGGTGAGTGCAGTTCAAGTGTCATTGAACGTAGCATCTTCACCATGGAGGTCAGACAGACAAGCTGTTTTAACAGCACAGAGATCAATAGACTACAGTTTAGCTCATATTACCGCAGAGTTTATTCGTATTAATAAGAATAATATTCATGTTAGTTTATCTATCACATTAGAAGAAACGTGATAAATAACATCAATCTCCTCCTATTTGAACGCATTTGCCTATTCTCTACTCAGTGTAACATTTTGGGAAATATACAGTAACTTATATATGTTTTAAATTATGTACCAGTGCTGTAGCCAGTCCTTCAGTCACTCTACAACAAACTATTTAATAAAACAAGGAAGCTTCTGAAGCACTTCTTCTGTTTTTTTTGGTTTATGGTCTTTATACAGTGTGTGATTGTAAAGGTGGGTAATACATATCGGTTCTTCATTGTTGGTCCATCATATCAGTATTGTGTTGTTGATATTAGCCATTATGAAAACTGTTTGGTTTTAGTGAACAAATGGTTATCTGTTAAGTTTATTGATGAACTGTAAAAGATCCTGTCTCAATGAATATTTCGGCTTGATAATTATATTTTCACTGCAAAGGCATTGTGTATATGGCCCAATATATCAATATCAGAAATGTTTTCTTGCTGTATAACTGTATCAACATCAAAACTGCATATTGGTTGGGCTCTAGTATTTTCTTGTCTGTGTATTATTTTTATTTATTCTTAGAGCAGGTGGAGGTTGGTTAATGGTTACTAATATACTAGAGCTGAAAGAGGCATTTGTTTTATAATTCATCCTCAGGGAATGAGTGCAGCTGCAGACCCGGAGACCCAGGTAGATTTCCTTAAAGGACAAATACACAGGAAGCACCCAGGTGTGACCAACCTGAAAACTCTGCGCCTACCCGAAGAACTCCAGATGGCTGCCAGGTCGATTATTCACGGTGGGTTAAGTTTATAATGTGGCAGGCAGTTGGTATCATCAGTGGTCCTGAAATCAGTAAGAATGCAGAGCAACTTTTCAATATCTACATCTGTAGGAGCTCAGGTGAATCGGTTAACTGAACGCGCTCAAAGCCTCACAAACTTCCTATGGAGCAGAAAACGAGCAGTCGAGAATCCGACTCTAAGAAAGAAAGCTGTGAACCTGGAGAGGGAACTCTGGGAGAAAGCGATGGAGAAGAGAGGAGGTGGGTGACACACAAATCAGAAAGTAGTGTGGCTGTGCAGTGACTGTGAGGAGATAATGTGATGAAGCAGCTGGAGAAAAGTAACTGTGCTTCTTATTGCAGACGTAGATGAACAAGCACTGGCGGACCGCATCAGGACAAAAGTGTTTTCAGAGCTGAGAAGAACCACATATCACTGGACTCCCATGAAGTAATCCCATTAATTGAACTACTGTCTAATAGCTAAAATAAAGAGCATTTCTTGACCCGATGTCAGACGAGAAACATTTGATGTTTTATGCCTTTTTTAATACCGTATTGTAAATGGCAACTCATTTACAGTTTTCATTGTGACACTAGCTTTATATAATGTTCAGACTCATCATTTCAGTGACAAAAAGTCTGAACAAAGTCAGAAGTGGAGCTTCAGCGAATTCTTCTATATGTAGCCACATGTTGAAGCTCGTAGCTGCTGATTTCTGCTGCTTGATTTTGAGATGTAGCTGAGTTTGTTTACAGCTCACTCTTTGTGTTTCAGGTACGATGAAGAGTTAGGTGTGGTGTACATGGCGGCTCGGATGGCTGGAAGCTATGCAGCAGTGAGGAGAGCTATGAATGAGGTAAAGAACAAGTGGCAGAGATCATAGCCTGATATCTCAAAAAACATCTATTTATTCTTGTATATAATTGTAGTAAAGTAAGGGAAATTACAAAAGAAATATCTTTATCACCGAGGAGTCCTGGATGTGGTGGTGGGTCCGACTTCTTGTTTTCTGTCCTAAATGTCTTGTTTTTTAATTTTTTTTTTAAATGTTGTCATTTCAGATTAAGAAGAGGGATCCCTCTTTTGCTCCGCAGTCTCTCCTAGACTTTGGTTCAGGGCTGGGAACAGTTGTCTGGTGAGTGTAAAAACACTTGTGAAACATAAAGAGAGTTTTCATGTAAATTACGTGAGTTTTTCTCCCACAGGGCGTCACACTCGTGCTGGGGCGACACTTTCAAGGAGATGGTGTGTGTGGACAGCTCTGGGCCGATGAACATCCTCGCAGAGCGACTTCTCAAAGGTGCTCACTCAAAGATTTCTTACAATTTCTTTGGGATTTTTTCAAATACGTGATCAGAAAATCTAAATATTGTTTGTTTTTGTTTTCTGAGCAGGTGATGATGAGCAGGCTGAACCTCACATCAAACAAGTCTATTTCAGACAGTTCCTCCCCGTCTCTCCGAAGGTAAAACCCGCTTAATTTCATTTCAGCAGCAGAAAAACACATATATGCATAAATGCATAAAAGTGCAACTGCCCCTCATACAGCTGTGGTGTATATTGACACCACAGTAAGCACCATGTAAAATCAAGAGCATCATTAGGATTCCCTCTTTTACATTTAGTTCTGAGTTTGGATTTATTTTGTATTTCTGGATTTATTAATTGTATTTATTCCCACACACATCTAATTTAAGAAGCTTCGTCTGTCCTGTGTTTCTCCGTACAGGTGCAGTTTGACTTGGTGGTCGCGGCCTTCACCCTCTCAGAGCTTCCCAGTGTGAAGGAGCGAGAAGACGTCGTGCTCACTCTGTGGAGAAAGACAAGCTCGTATCTGGTTGGTTTGAATAATGGCAAAACTTCACCTACTGATAGGCCTGTCATGATAATAACTTTATCATCTTACAGATCTTATCACTTTGTTATCTATTGATATTTTTGCTTGAAAAATAACAGAAACGACTAATCAATCAGAAAAATAGTTGCTAACTAAGTTCTTTCAATCAACCATTCAAATAATCAATTAATCATTGCAGTTCAATTTTTTACATTCTCTTTTAAAAGGGTGTACTTTCATTATAATATTTTTTTTTTTATCATTGTATCATTGGCTTCTAAAGGTCCTGAAATGACCTAAATATAATTTATCATAAATATTTCTGGGAAAACATCAGACAAAAGTTGTGACAAACTTACTTACAGATGATGTGCACTTTACTGTTGATTTCCTGTGTGGGAACTTTTAGTAATACTTGACTAGAGACAATTTGTGTATTAATTGCAATTTGTCTTTGCTGGCACCTTGAAGTCATGTCACATTTAATGACATCTAATTATGTTTTCTCTATTTCTTGGCTTAGGTTCTGGTGGAAAATGGGACCAGAGAGGGCCATCAGATGCTTATGGAGGCCAGAGACACTTTATTAAAGGTATATTTAAATATGGCACATATTCCCCCTTAGGTGCTGTTGTGTGAATTATTTGATTCATTAATTAATGGAAGCAGACTGATGACTTCCCGTCTTCCTTTCTCAGAAACAGGAGCAGACCCTTCATGACACCAGAGCAGCGTCCGTGTTTGCTCCGGTACGTTTAAATCCCAGCTGGTCAAAATTAAACTGCCATGCGTTCAGCCAGCAGTGTCACAGTATATACAATCCTCACTCCTGTTTTGTTTTTCCAGTGTCCTCATGAAGCGATGTGTCCTAAACTGGCCATTGAGCACATCACAGCTTGCAACTTCCAGCAGCTGTACAAACCTCTGCCTCAGCCCGGGGTAAGCTCAAAAATCCAGACTAACTCTGTGTTTCAAGCATGAAGTTAAACGAGGATACAAACAATGAAGATTGTATTTATGACTCAATCTAATCTGAACACACAGACTTACGTATCTTTACTATTTTAGAGATTTTTACATTGTTATTAACACTTTATAAGGTAATTCCCCAAAATCCTGGTAAGAAATCACAGAAAACACTCATCCTTACAACTGCAGAACTTGCCTGAGAATCATCACATTCTTAAGTTTTCTTCAGTGTCGAATTCATCCAGTCAAAGTTGTCTGCACTTCCATGACCACACTGCTAAAGCTAATTTGACATATTTTAAAATCTGCTATTTCCCAAAATGTAACCAGGTAAAAAATACCAGGGCTCAGGTTGCAGGTTGCAGCATCTCACAATACAACCTAATGTACTTTCCCTCAAAGTTTTATAGGAACTTGGGTTGCAAAACTTAGAGAAAGGGCATGGTTTTCCTCAGAATAGATGTAGAGACAAAGAAAAATAAAAAGTCCCAATAATATTTTTTTGTTTTGCACTATCAATGGTTTTTGAGGGGGTGTTCCCAGCATCAGACTTTGAAGACATTGGTGTAAAGCACCTGTAGATGGAGCTACTGTGTTTGTTTGCACAGCTTTGGTACCAACACATATACTGACGTTCCTGTGTAAAACTCACTATTTACATGTACTTTTTTTAGATTTCACTCACTTGTTTCTTTTTTCATTTTCAGCACAGTGATCAGGCGATAGAGAAGTTCAGCTACCTGATTCTGACCCGGACAGGAGCAGCAGAGGCAGAAACGGAAGGCGTGGACTGGGCCAGGCTGATCGCACCTGTGCAGCGCAGATCAAGACACGTCCACTGTCGACTGTGCTGCCCAGATGGACAACTACAACACCTGGTGGTGACGGCACGAAAACACAGCAGGTAAAGGTCCTTCATCACACAGAGCCAGGCTGCGGTGACATCAGTTTACCACTTTTAATTGGGATTCCAAGCTTGGATTTGATTACATATCTTTTGGACATATATTTTTTTACTTAATTTGACTAAAAGTTGTGTTTAATTTCCTTCGATCAGAGATGTGTACCGCTGTGCTCGGAACAGCGACTGGGGAGATCAAGTGCCAATCATTCCAAAAGTCGATGATGATATCCAGACTGATTCAGAGTGACGATTCAGCGAAAACAGAGCAAACTGACTCATTATTCAGACTTTTGAAATAACGAAAACTGCCGTCCAAGGACTCATCGCTTCAACAGAAGATTTTTGTTTCCTTACTGGAACTGTTAAAATATTGACTCACTTCAATAAAAAGTACTTTCGTCAGTTTTATTGTGTACCACTTTCAACAAATCATTATCCATTTATTGTTAGAACCATGTTTAAAATCTGGACAGTATGTGATATCCAGCTGCATATTTCAGCACTTGAGTATCACCTAATTACTGAAAGAATCAAGTCCAAAAGCACCAAGCATCTTTGAGCAGTTACCACATCCTTCCATCAGCAAGAATAATAATGGCTGAATGTAAAAATAAAAAAAGTGTGGAAGTATGAAGACCTATAAAGGTGCTGTCAGACCTTTTTTATCTTTACCTTTTTTGAGCTGCGATGATTCACTGATTAATTAATTAGTGGACTGACAAAAAATAAATAGTTGAATAAAGTCACTTTTAAGCTAAGTACCATATATGTAATGACTCTTAAAATGTAAAAATTCTTTATAATTGCGTGTCTTATATTAAAATGATTGATGACCCTGATAACCCAAAACAAGACATTTGATGTCATCGCCTTCGCCTACGACATTACTGTTCTCTGGGGTTTTATAGATTTAACATTTAAATAATAAAATAATCATCAGTTTAGTCTATAATGAAAACAATAGTTAGTTGCAGCCTGCCCAGATTAAACACGCTGCAGTTCAAGCCCAGCATTGAAGTCCTTTATGTGAAAGACGAGTGTTAGCTAATGTTGGTAAGACAAAAATGCTGCTGAACAGGGCTGCAATTAACATGCTCATCAATTAATCTGCACCTTTTCACAAACTGACCAATTCATTGTTCATGTCTATAAATTGTCAAAAGAAAATGTGAGGAAATGTTCATCACCATTTGTCAGAGCTCAAAATTACATCTTCAAATTGTTTCTTTTGTCTCACAAACAGTCCAAAACCAAAACACTCACCGTCATAAATGACAACGAGAAGCAGCTAATCCTCAAATTTACGTAGCTGGAAGCAGATAATGTTTTGACATTTGTGCTTTATCAACTAATCAAATAATTGTGGCTACAGAACAGATAAATTAATTAGGTCATCTGTGGTCTTGGGTACAGCTGGAGAAACGGACTATCGCTACAGGATTCCAAAACTTCATCTTATTTCTTTGACGTTTGTCTCTCTGACCAACTTGTAACGCTGAGCAACCCAGCTGGAACAGTCAGATCCCAACATGCCCTTAATGTCTTAAAGTCTCATGTCTCAGATCTACTTTAATAACAGTGTGAACAAACTCTCAGAAATCTGCAGTTTTTAAAACTTGATTCATAAACTTGTCTTCTTTGATGAGAAGCACTTCCTAAGTAGTCCTCAGATCTAAAGAATATCTTTTCGCATCCTGATTACTTGTTCAAGTATTGATATGAGTTGTCATATTTGTTTATATTCTTGTAATACAGTAAATATGAAGACACAATTACAGAAACGTCAGCACACATTAGATCAAGAACAGTTAACTCCCAACAATCTCTTTCAGTGCTGAGTTCAAGTCTGGGTACTCATACTGAAATCCAGCCTCTTGAGTCCTCTTTGGTATGACTTTCTGGCCCTGCGTGAGGACGATGGCCCTCTCAGAGCCCATTAGGCCGTTCATGACGAAGCCAGGCACAGGAAAAATGGTGGGTCTCCTCATGACACGGCCCAGTTCTTTAGTGAACTCGTAGTTGGTGTTCAGCGCGGGTGCGACTCCATTGAACACCTGTGGTGAAGGGGAGGGCGTGTCAGTGTCAGCGAGGGGCTCCAGAGCGTGGGCGATGATTCCTGCCAGGTCTGAGACGTGGATCCAGGGAAATGGCTGACGTCCCGACCCCAGGGTGCCCCCGAGGCCGAACCAGAAGGGGAGCAGCATTTGCTTCATGGCACCACCATCACGGCCCAATACTGCCCCTGGTGGAGGGAGGGAGGGAAGATTGGATGATTAGCAGTCCAAGTTATAACTTGGACTCGAATAGTGAAAAAGAGCTCCATCCAGTGAAAATATACTCAACATTATTTATCAATTATATGTTTGCTGGGTGTTTAACTGCAAGGGTTTGCTAGCGTAACTTAAAGTGAAATAAAAAACACTTTTCACATACCAGGCCTGATGACAACTTGTTTAGTGGTTTTTGACACATTTTCAGGAAGAAGCGCAGAAGCCTCCCACTCTTTCACAAGTTTGGAAAGGAGGTCAAATGGTGTCCACTCACTGTCTTCTGTATACTGAGCAGTCAGGCTGGGCTTGTAACAAGCTGAGGATCAAAAAGTGAAGTGTGAAAAATATACAACAATAGATGTTAACAGCTTTTGTTACAAGGACAATATTTCTTCAATCCGATTTAAATCATTTAATTACAGATTTCATCTCAACAGTTAACATGGATATAGAAGCAAATTTGATTGCCACAAGTTTCTATAATCACCTAAATTGATCATTCAATCTGCTGTATGTATATTTTTTAACACAGCAGATTTTCAGAAGATCTATAACAAGTTAATTACTGAAGCAAAGTATGTGTCCCACTCATTCCATCACAGAAAAATTAGAGTACCATTGAACAGATTATCAAATGTTATCACCACCCCTCTATGTCTATATTATCTTTGAGTTTGTGTAGATCAGCTTGCCGCTAACAGCAATGTCAAGGTTTATTATTTGGCAGAGACTCACCTACGCCTGATACCAGGACCCAGGAGCGAGGAGGACTGGGGGAAGCGGCAATGGCTTGAGCCAGAGACTTTGTAGTGTCAATTCGGCTGGAGAACAAATCCTTTTTGTAACTTTCATTCCACCTGAAAATCAAAAATAAAAACAGATTAGGTTGAAAAGTACCTACAGCGGTACTCATTTTGTACAGAAATTGCGCAATTAAGTTCCTGTTAAATTCCTTTTTGGTTGATTGAAGAGGTCAAATGCACTATAGACATGATTAGACATGATGATGATGATGCTTTACTTCTGGAAAGCCTTTCCACCAGAGTAACTTGTAACTTTGCTCCAGTTATTTGCTTCCATTCAGCCAAAAGATTGTACCAAGTCAGCTGCTGATGTTGAGAGATGAGGCTGGCTTGTAGTAAGTATCCCAGTGCATCCAGAACATGTTGGATGGGGTTCAGGGTAATACAAAACCTTAAACCCAGACCATTACTTAATGCTCACCATCGTAGTGGGTTCATCAGATTCTCGCCAGCCAAGTTGACAGCACCCTCACACGGTGGAAGGCCACTAGACTCCAACTCACCCTGTAGAATAACAGGATTAAAAGTACAGGACTGTATAAATTACACTGGAATCTTTAGTGCAGTGACATGCAGTGCAAACATTTGAGATCAAAAATCACTGTGGCGAATTAGGAGTTCCCCAAGATGAAAAATGACCTTCTGTTTGACTATGAATTAACCTGACATCATACCCATGTTATCTTCCCTGGACCAGGCTGTCGGGATATCACTGTGACCTCATGACCTTTTTGTCTGAGCTGGCGAGTCAGCTCACGGCCCACAAAGCCAGATCCCCCTCCTGCAAGGAAAACAATATAGAAAGAAAATGCACATACAAACAGAAGAACCAAGAGAAATCTGTTATCAGAGGTTGAATGTAACTGATTCAAACAGTATACATAGTACAAATTTGGAGGTACTCCACTACAATTCAGAGGCAAATATTGTACCTTCAACTCCATTGCATTTGATTAACCACTTCAGTTACAATGCAGAATTAGTAAAAAAAATACAAAACATACTCAATAAAAAAAGGAAGATGTAAGATTCTTGGATAAGATAAAACTTGATCCGGATGGGGTGTACAAAACTAAATCCAATACCGGTACCAATACCAAAACCTTGACTTCAATACTGGCTTCTGAATTGTCTTGAAGTAAAAAGTACAAAATGAAGCAAAAAACTATTTAGGTTGTATTTGACCTAAATTGGCTAACATGAAATACTGAATGTGCTACATCATGACATATGCAAACACAGTTTACTGAACGCAGGCAGTCAGCAGACTATCACTCTCCACCTTATTCCTGACTTCATGAATTTACCCATGGTTCATAGCGGTAGTCGGTTATGCTCTTCCGGTTGAGCTGGCTGACCTCTGTGTTTACGCTGACGTAGCTGTCATGCTCGCTCTAAAAACCGGCTTTTAACACAAAGAAAGCGACAGAATGGATAAAAATCGGAGGTGGACACACAGTACGGATGTTTTAATAAGTCGTGAGGACAGTTCTCACAGTGCCTCACCGTCAGTTCTCACGGAGTAGGCAGATGACATGAAGCATTAGCCCGACGTTAGCTAACGTTACATCGATCGTTAACTATCTTATATTTTCTGAAGGTGTTGACGGCGGAGAATTATGCAGTTACAAAAGCACAGAAGCATACAACTACCTGCACAGTAACACAATCGGGAAAGTACTGTTGAAAAGACAGCAAGTTTATATTTATAAGGCAGCAGTAACGTTAGCGCAGAGCCACAGCGTCAATCAAGCTAACGTTAAACATACAGCGTGGATGATGCTGAAGGAAAGAGGAGTCGTGGAGACAGGCGGCTGCTCGGACATTGTCGGGTTAGAGAAGTCATGCAGTCATGCAGCAGCTATTCTGTTGAATATATTTATAAACACAAATATTTATATCAGTCTGGAAGCTGCGAGCCACGCTAGCCTCCGTTCCTCCTTCCTCAGCATGGCGTGTGGGGTGCAGGGCACGGACATGTTTGTCTAAGTTGCTGATGTACTACACGAGACGTTTCTGAAAAAAAATTCAATTTTCATGAATTGCTGTGGCAACCAACAACGACACATGTTGTACCTGAACTGATTTTAAAAACAATTCAGCCTGTATGACATAACGCTAGTTGTTTAGGGCTAGCTTGGCAGCAGTGGTCAGTCATGCAGTTGCAAGGCAACCGGAAACAGAGAACCGCGGGCGGAAGTAGCTATCTGTCATGGCAGCCCCCATAGGCTTCTGAGGAAACAGGTGGCTAGAAGCGCAAAGACAATGCGCATGCGTACTGTGCATGCTTACAAAACAGGGACTCTGTGCATTATTTAAGCAAACTTACCTTAAGATAATAACCTTAGAAACACAGTGACAGTTTTTAGGGTACATCACAAAGCTAAGACGCTTTTTAGTACAATTTTCTGTACGAACATAGAGCGCACGAAACATACTGATACTGTCAAGCCGGCACTACCAACATTAGCTAACAGCTAGCTGCTAACGTTATGTCATTGACCTTTACGAGCGATGAAAAGATGTAATTCTGAACAAACGTACGCACCTATTAAAACTCTCATGGTCTTTCAGTTGCCGTCCAGTGTTGCGTTAAAGAACGGGACGTCGCAGCAGGTTGCACAGTTTCCTTGTAACTGTACCGCACTGAGTGCTGTGAGTGAGTTGATTCTGGCGTTTTTGGACCAATGGAGCTTCCGTAGTGGTCGTGCTTTGACGGCAGCCTGTAGTTTGCAGCTGTTTTATCTAACAACTACGTCTTCCTCAAATTACCTAAAACTGTAGAAAACTACTCCCCGACATATTTAAAAGTGGAATGCCGAAAATGTCCGTTGGTGTTTTCTGTCGACGCATTATTGATGGACAAAAGCGGGAGTTCAATCAGTTTATATAGCAATGCATGCATATTTTGCCTGATTTTATTTTATTTTTAAATGCTGCAGTGTGAGTTTTGGGCACTGCTAATCTAAATGCAACCTAACAAAAGAGCCCTGCCATGAATCCTATTTTCATCAGTGTTTGTAAAGGAACCAAGAAGTCACACTTGAGTCAAAGTAAACAGTGAAATATGGTATTACTTTAGAAAAAGTAGAAGTCACCCATACAAATTGTAAAGGTCTTCGGTATATTAGGGGACTTAAATATCAAGTACTTTTACTTGCAATTTGAAGTAAAAGTAAATTACGCATATGTATGTACTTATGTTTGTATTATCATTTCTGCATCTACTCATTATGAGGTTGAATTGTAAGAATACGAAATGAATGGCAGAGTTGTCTATCTTTGTAGTGCAACACAGGAAAACACGAAAAAAAGATAGCCATCTTGTTTTTATCATCCTTTGTGTCCATACGATTATTGCTAAATATCATCTTTATGAATTTTTGTCTTACTTACGTTCATTTTGTTTAGTTTGGAATAACGTTTCTACGCGCAGCTCAGCGCTTGAAGCTGCTGGATGAATGACGTCTGTATGTATGTTTGTTGATATAGTTCAGTTTAAGAACATTTAACTTCAGTGATATTAAACACTACTGGAGCATTAAAGAGAAGCTGTTAGTATGTGTTTCAACCATGTTTTGATATTGGAGAACATGCCGTGTTGTGGGCTGTTCCTCCGGAGCCGGAAGCTGTGTTTGGTGACGGGGGGGGCGGACAGCACGTGGTTTTGGTAAAGACATAAATTGAGCCTCAGCCTCATTAACAGCCTCTCTTCCTTGTTGCGGTGAAGGTGGTCGGTCGTCCTTCGGCGGAGCGCCAACACCAGCATATGTGTAGCTATCATTAAGGTATGTATTCCCTGGTATATCAGATTATGTTTTTTATATCGTGGCTGTGTTTATTAAACTCCGTGTCACCGTTTGTTGCGGTTATTCCCGCTCAGATGATGAGTGTTAGCTCGCTGCTTCAGTAGCACCGCACCGACCTCATGGCCTGCTCTAATGGGCAAGCTGAAAGGCTGCAGCCGAGTGTATGCTGTCTTTGGATATTAATGCATTTATTGTAATAATCCACCTTCCTGTGACCTGCTGTATTACATACACTGCTCAGTGGAAATGTAGTTTGACATTAAGTCAGTTGTCTTAACATGTGCAGCTGGCAGGCCTCAAGCCTCATGGTAGTTTTAAGATTGTAAACGTGCCAATATTTCGAAGTAATTGGCGCATTTACTGGAGTCCTGCGTTTACTTTCACTTAACTACACTTTGGGACCAAATATTGTACTTTTCAGTCTGGCATCTATCAGATTTTTGTTTCAAGTTCCTTTGCACATTAACTCCTGCATCAGAGCCAAAATGTGAAATTAGTTCCATCAGTTGTTGGCTAAAAACGACAAAAGAAGCTGAATGTCAAATCTGATAATCAGCCAACCCATATTAAGCATGGAACTATACATAGATCTTTTTTTGGTACTTGGAATAAGTTTGTGGATCTTAACATTTGATGGTAAAGTACATTTAAATATCAGATTGTTTTGAAGACTCTCACTCAAGTAGTTTCTGTTTGGGTGACTTTCACTCAAGAAGTAATGTAGCCAGATATCTTTACTTAAAAGTATGACAATGGGATATTTTTTTACAACACAGGTAATGCAACTGAACACATCAGTGCTGCAATAAACTCTTCATGAATGTTTTGTAAAAGTTCCAGAAGTCATACTTGACTGAGAGTGAGCGGTTAAGTTGTGTTGGACTGCATAAACCAGTTTTACACAACTAGTTGAATTCAAGGCTTTAATTGTGCATTGTACAGTCAAACCTTAATGATGATTTGCATGTGAGTCCGTGTTTCACCTGAAACTGATGATTATTCTTTCACTGCACTGATGGGTTTGACAATACAGATACTAGTGAGGATGTCATTTTGCAAGCTCAGACTAACTGCTCATGTGGTGTTTTTTTTTGTTTTTTAATTTAGGATTGACGAGCCAGGGCTGGAAAAGTCTTGAACAAGGTTAGTGTCAATGTTTTTGAGGTGGTAAAATTGGTAAGTGTGTGACTAATGCATTGTGGTATATGTATGTACACACACTGAATTAATTGACATAGTCTAGCTATTATTGCTATAGATTCGGGTGATGGCACAGCTAATCTGCAGTAAAGTGAATAAATGGCGAACACTTTCAGTTTTACTAATTCACCTGTGTTGCTTTACAGGTAACGGGGACACTATTTGACGTTCAAGGCTGGATCATCCCAATTTGTCAATTCAAGTTCACCCATAAATGATTTACATCCTGAAAATATGGAATATGTTTATCTTTCAAAGGGTTGGGACAGATAACTTTATGTAGCAAGCTATTAAATATAATATAGCATTTTAATTAGTAATGTAATCTGTCAAAATTGGGCAACTTTCAAAAGGAATGCTGCCAAAGTAATATGCTTAAGTTAAAAGGCATATTCAGCATTTACTTTCAGTTTTAATATTACCTTAACACACTTGGTACTGGCACAAACTACAGATGTACTCTTGGTACAACTTGCAGGAGGTTTAAAAGATGTCAGTAATGCTCCAATAATAGACTTTTTGTAATGTCAATTACATGTAATCTGTTGCTAACCAACCCTGTCTAAGTACATGTAGGCTCAAACCTTTAAGTTTTTTGGTGATGTGACTGTAAATGGATTCATTGCTAAATAAAGTGTTAAGGATTACACTATTGTGTTTTGGTTTTGGTTTTTTTGTATTCTAGATCATGTGCAGGGTGTAAATGGTAATGCAGAATATGCATGCAGGCCATCAGTTGGACTACATCTGAAGTGCAGATGTGGGGGGCTGGAGCGGATCAATAAACTAAAGGAAACAATTGTAAAGTCATCTGAGCTGACCTTAATGTGTAAACTTCATCTTCAGATGATTTGACAATCTTTCAAATTGACACAGGAAAGGCTGCTATACAGTGCAATCATTGCTCAAAATACCTTAAAGCTGTGTGCAGAATCATTGTTATGGTTAAGTTTCTGTAATGTAAGAATTAAGTCTCAAGTACAAATGTTCTGCTTTATTAGACAATAAAATTACATGGTCAATGAAACTTGTATCCCAGTGCTTTCAACTCAGTGCATCACTTTCAAAGTTGAGATTCATGTGCTTATTTTTACCTTGAAAGTAGGAGACAAAACTTGCCTCAAATTGACAGACTGGAAATATGTAATTGATAAAATGGGCCCTATGTTTTCAATATGGAATAAACAACTCAGAGGAGTTTGTTTATGGTTGGTAGATTTGACAAGAGATCAATGATATGGATGCTGCAGATTGACCACATGTTAGAATCCAGCTCCAGAGGTATTTAAAGAGTGGAGCTGAGTTCTTATGTCTCACCAGATTCTGTTCAAATGTATTCAGTGTTTTTGATGCAACACCTAAATTAACTGCAAAAGAAATGAAAACCATAAGTGGTTTAGGTGTCTCTGGCCTAAAAGTCACAATATGGAATAAACAAGTGTCATAAATTGGCAAAACTTAAGTGCCCGAATTTGGCATTTATAAATAGTATAAACAACATATTAGTGTTCAGTTAATGTTTGTCAGCAACCATAAGTGGATGCTGTTGTATAAAGACATAACAGTACAGTTAAAACCAGTTGTACATTTATGGGAGTGTTTATAATTGCTGAAGAATACTGTACATAGATAAAAATGGATGAATTCCCTATCTGCATAATTATGTGTTTTATGCCATTTTTTTTTAAATGTTTGTGCAAGTAGGGGGTTGTAAAGTAAGGTATAACCCTAACCTGAAAGTTTGTTGCTCCCCAAATGCAAATAGCTCAAGATTTTAAGTAGTTTCATAGTTAATTGTTATTGTTTCCCTTTTTCAAGTGTTTTTTTATTTTTTTTATTTTTATCTTTATGTAACTGACACAAAATGTATGAAAAACAAATTGATAAAGAATATTTACATACAGAAGATAAACAATTACATTTCTTGTGCTGCACCACTGACATCCAGCTAAAGCTTTGTTTCATTCATCACAAACTATCTACAAAACATTACCTGACGGTCAGCTCTAAGCTGGTACTCTGGCATTGTCCATATTTTTGATAACAGCAAAGTCATTCACAAATGTTGCTTTACCCAAAATATACACACTCCATATGTAGTTCTATACATTTTCTCTCATATAAGCACAAAGTTCATTCAACGCTCACATCCCATTGAGTGAAGTAGCATTTACTTGGCTGCTCGAGTCAACATTGCTGTTTCCCACATTGTCTGTGCCCATGACCCGACTCTTTTTGGTTCCCGTTGAGTCCAGAGATGTGCCTTCAAAGAGCCGAGCCATGAAGGCGAAGCCGTTCTGCCTGATGTAGGACTTCCCAGCGAAGGTGTAGAGGACAGGATTGGCACAGCTGCTGATGAAGGCCAACGCCGAGGTCACTGCACGACTGGATTTATGAATATGTTCCAACCTGCAGATGAACAGAGTGTTTTGGACCTCAGCTACAACTTTATATTGTGTTTATACTGAATGTTTAAAAACTAACCCCGCCAACACAAAACAACTACAAAGAGACACAATATAGCCACAAGAGACAGAATAACTGGAGAGACACACACAATGAAAACAGGGACAAAACAACTGCAAGACACAAAATGGCTCCCCAAAAAGATTTTAAAAAGCCACAAAGCCACACAATGCAACTACAAAGACACACAATGGAATTACAAAGACACACAAAATGACTACAGAATAACGAACACGGAGACAACACAACTACAAAGAGACACAAGATAACTAAATAGTAGATAAACATGACTACTGTGTTCATTTTGAGAATGAGTAACTCTTAAAGTTTCTTTTGTGAAATAACTGTATGTCAAGGAAAATAAGTTGGTGAAAATGTTATTACTCACAACTCTCTTTGGTGTGATTTGGGGTTGAACCACTCAGCCGCCACCTTGGATCAAAACAGACTCAGCGTTCATTCAAATGATCAGGTAATTGATCTTAAATCAGAAATGAGTATTTCATGTGCCATCACACACCTGTATCATGTTGATGACATGGTATGGCAGCCAGAACAGGCCAAACATCACCACGATAGCCAGGATGAGTTTTTCGCTGCGGACCTTTCTGCGGAACTTTGTCTGCTTCAGGCGTTTTAGGATGAGCACGTAGCTGATTATAATGATTGTGTAAGGAAGAATGAATCCTGACACCGTCTCAAAGGCGTACTGAAACCTCACCTGCACACACAGGGATACAAAACAGACGTGCTCACTGAAATGATTACACACTCTTCTGTAGGCATGAATGGAACTGTCCGAACAGGGCAGGGCAAGATGACAGCAAAAAAAAACAAAAAAACATACCAAATGTTTACATTTATCAAACAAAGATAAATCTTAAAGAGAAAAATGAATTTTGAAACAAAGTATGTACTTTTTCTTTTAGATAAGAGGATTTTGATGGCATATGTGTGTTCTGTAAAAGAGTTTCAGGGTTGGTAAATCAGAATTGTTTTACAGTTGTACATTTTCCCCTCTATATATTAATGTATGCTTATTTTTGATAACACATCTGACCACCAGGTATCCTTATTGTGCAATACTTGTTAAAAAGGACATAACAGTTTCACAAGTATTTAGAAAAACAGTTATGTTTGTCTGAATATAAACATTGCTATTCACAAGCTGTTCTTGAGTAGAAAGATATTTAGTTAGCATCCATGCTAGCTTGAAGGTGTGATTTGTACTTCATGGCACAACTCAAAATGGATACAAATCTGTTGTAAAACATCAGCACACATCTTGGTCCCATTAATTTCAGCCTGGAAGCAGAACACATTGGATTTAATCAAACAGTAATGTTAGCTATGAAATGGTTGAATGCTAACGTTAGCTAATGGGTTGGGTCAAATATGTTGTTTAACCTTGAAACATGGCCCGATCTCCCTCCAGATTTTCACTAACCTTCATCTTTTTGTAGTGAAATGATAATGATTTGTCAGAGTTTTACAACAACCCAGTCACTACTATTAGCGTTTCAGTGGTTGGTAACGCATTGACCATAATGGAAATATCTGCAGCCCTAGTGTACTTACATATGTAGGCAGGGTGTGATTGGGTGCACACACCAATCTTAATCTCTTCTTCTCATCTCTGTCCTCTCTCACTTCTCGAAACACAATTGAAGGGATAGCAAACAGGAACACCAGCACCCACATGCCCGCGATCACCCTCGTCACAACCTTCCTGGTGAGCTTAGCTGACACTCTCCTCGGAAACACCACGACCACCAGCCTGTGCACGCTCATTAACGTGATCAGAAAGATGGAGGCGTACATGTTGGAGTTGCACAGGTAGAACAGGCCTTTACACATGACTTCGCCAAAGACCCACGTTTGCTTGGCCAGGTAGACGATGAAGAAGATGGTGAGGGCCATGAGAAGGCCATCGGCACACGCTAGGTTAAGGATGAGGAGGGTGGTGACTGAGCGCCGTCGGATGCGTGCCAGGATGCTCCAGACGATGAAGAGGTTGCCAGGGACGCCCAGGAGGAAGACTAAGCCAAGGATGAAGGCACCTAAGGCGGTGGAGAAGTCATTGCTCACAACGCTGTCGCTCTCAGGGTTTCCGTCCCCACCCAGGACAGAGGAACGGTTATTACTGGTGTTCATGCTCGAAGAGTTTTGATCCTGAAGAGGAGAGACAAAAGTTAGAACCTCAATATGTTTTGGCAGTAATCTAAAAGGAAAGGGGCTTCAGCACTCCTGCATATTCACAGACTTTGCTGTCTGCAAACACTGAGGGTTCTTTCTTCCACTCCTCAAGGAGCCTTAAGCAGACTTTCTGCAGACTTTCAGAGAGTCCCATAGATTTGTATAGATGAACGAGATACCAGACGCAAACTTTGCACCCATTCAAACCAATAAGATTTGCCTGCCAGGGGCGGTAGAGCAGCGTCCCATGTACGGAGACTTTGTCCTCGCTGCAGCGGTTCTGGGTTCGAGTCCAGGCCTGGGGCCCTTTGCTGTGTGTCACTCCCCCTCTCTCTCAACCTCTTTCCTGTCAAATCTCCAGGTGTTCTATCAATAAAAGCCAAAGGCCAAAAAATTATGGAAAAAATCAAATAAAAAGATTTGCCCGCCAACGAAACTTGTCTAGCTTCCAGGCACGCCACCCCAGGCCCCCGCTCAGCCCCCAGACTTTACATCGTGATGATGTCACACATTTGAATGATTTATTCTTCCACAGCTCAATGAGATTTGTTGTGTTAAAACTTGCAGACTTTTCCCCTCCTCTCTGAACCATTGAACATGTGTCGCGTGCTGTGCTTGTTCTTCTTCTCCTTCTCTTCTCTTGGCCAACCACCACCCACTGTGTAGCAGTGTGTAGATGCTGCGCTTGTTAAGTTAATAAAAGAACTTTGACTTTGTATTATTATTGTATTTATTTATCAGCTATAATTTCACAGATACCAATAAATTGCTCCTTATATACATTTCCCAATACGGGGGTGATAATTAACAGCCAGACATATTTTGTATACTTTATATTCATCACAATGTTAGGGTTTCCTTTTGGCTTTTGGTTTAATTCTTCTATTTTTCCTTAAAAGTCCATACTGTAACATTTGATGCCTTCCTCATGCCTTTTTAGTTTCTTTATCTTAAAATTATGATTAATTATGATTTAGACCCTCATTTCTATAAGAAACCTTTGAATGATTTTGACATAATGAACGATCGTTGTGAAATAACTAGTAGTTGTAAAGTAAGAAGTAAAAAAATATTTTAGAAGAAATAAAAAAGGACTTAAAAAGCTGCTTCCATACTTTCCACAGTGCATGAAAGAAGATTTACTTAAATGTCAGCTGTTTATCCTCTGTCGATCTTATCTCTCCATGACTGATGGTAAGATTGTTCTTGTTTTTAACACTAATCAGATATATACTGAAGTATATTGCAAGCAACGCATTATTAGTAACTTAACCTATATAAATTTTTTTTAGAGTTGTTTTTTCAAAAAGCCCAGTTTGAGACCAAAACCTGATTTCAGACATCATCTCTTTAAAAGGCTTACTAAAAATAGAGCGTGCAAGATCTTTGCTCTTCTGTCGCCATCCGCAGCAGTCGGCTTCAAAAACAACTTCTGATAAAACCGTGGCGGGCAGACACTTACGGTATGTCTGCACGCTTTTTGTGATGTGGACCGCTGTTGCATCAATTGTCTCGAAGGTCAACAGGAACTGGCTGTAAAAACGAATCGACTCTTTAGGGAAATGGCTTTTAACTGTGAATAAAGAAAAGAGGTAGTAAAAAAGGGGAAAAAAATTGATGGAAAATACCTTTACGACAGAATGCTTAGGGCCTGGTGATGAAAACATTATTCACTCAGGGTACACAAGTTGTTTCTAGAATTAGAGGACGGTTGCCCTCCTGACGCAGCCTCTAAAGTATTCACATCAGACCCTGTAGGCAACAGCGTAGCTTAAACTCAGAGGCAGCGTGCTAAAACACGCCAAACATTGGCAGCACAGTGTCATAGAAGAGTATTTCGACACAGTCTTTGATTCACTTTTCCTTTTTTTTTCCTTGTCCTAATTTCTATCTCTTGATTGGGCCTCTTCCCATTGAACACACTGAAAAATCAGTACCATACAGTGCAGAGGTCCCAGAAGGTTGTATCCTTGACCAACGTATTGAAAATTAGAGAATTTAATTGGTCCACAGATGAGACAATCCCTGCATAACCAGATTTCCCTTCATGAGAACATCATGTCCTTATTTCCTTATTAAGTACCAATTTCCTTGCTCTGGTCCCACGAAAGCAAACTGTTTATGTTTCCCCTGATGGCTTTATACAAGAGTGAGTGAGTAAACAAAGCGAATCAAGGCCCGTCTTACATCATTAACAAAAAATGCCAGAGAACGAGTCGTAACAATACGTTGATGCTTTCAGGTGATAGTATTGTTTCACAGAAGTGACAAGAAAACTGTTAACGATAAAAAACCAGGTTATCACGAAGCTACTCCAGCCCACAGAGGAAAACGCAGAAATCAGCAAATTACTACCTCATGTTGCAAGGGATTTACGCCATAGATATACCGTTGTGATGGACAAAGTGTGCTGAGGAGAAAAAATAATGTGATGTAATTCAATTCAACTTGTGCAAGAGAAACCGACAAAGTGGGTAAAGATACAGCATGTAAATGATTTTGGACGACGCAGAGAAATAGTTTGGGTCAAAAACAACTAAATGAAACGGTGTAAAATAAAGCGTTTGACAAGAATCGGAAAATCACCACAACACTGCTTATGTTCCCACCAGTAGAGTGATAGCCATGAACGGGCCTGCAGTCCAGAGCTTTGAAATAACGAGTCACAGGTTTGTCGTAAATATGCTGCATGCAAGTAATCAAGTCTAGAAAGTGAATTATTATTTTGAGATGGAAGAAAGAATGGCAAAGAGGCAAAAGGTGGTCAAATCCGGCTGTGGGAAGTCAAAGAAATCAAGGTGCTGAGAGTTACAGACCTTACTGGACGTGATGTCTCTCTGTGATGTGTTTCAGATTCAGTTATCCCACTGCTGCTCTCCTCTCTGACTGTCTGAGAGGCCTCTCCCGTCCCTTGTGCGACAGTCTCTGTGAGCTCAGTCCATAATAAACTGAATCACATCCTGACACAGGCTGCAACACGCTGTGGTAAGAGAGAGGGAGGCAGAGAGGTGTGTCCTTCCTTCAAACTCTCACTCTCCCTCCATCAGAAGTCATCTGTATGAATCTCCATACATGATCAGCCCGTGGAGTGTATCTCAAGTATAATTTCTTTAACACTAAATGCATGACAGGATGTTTATACACATACATGCATTTTTTTCCCGAGCTCACGTCCCACTGTCAAGTATCAAAATGCACATATCTGTCTCCTGAGGCACTTTTAACCCTTTAGGCGCCAGAGTCGCAAATTTGCGACAAGCCGCTGTACTGAACAAAACAGCTGTTTTCTCTGAATAGAGTGTTACATGTCGTTCATACTCCCCACCACTAGTTGGCAGACATCCTGTACTAAGACCTTAGCTCAGAAAAACTTCATGCTTCAATGCAAAATGTTCGAGGAAGTCCCGTGCAAACTGTGGGGTGAGAGACCGGAGACAGTGCGCCACGGAGCCAGTTCGCGGAAGCGGTGTTGCTGGATTTGAGCATGAAATAAACGACAATGGCAAGCAAAACGTTAACACGTAGGGAAGTGATTGAGCTCCTGTTCGCTGATTCTGATTCTAGAGGGGAAAATCTAAGTTTGGAAGATGACGGTCGGTTGATTAGTGAGCTTGCTAGTCGCGGTGCGTCTTTGCATAGCAATGGCGGTGCCGCGCGCACAGCGAGGTGGACGCACAAGCACAAACACACAACCCTTTGCCCAACATAGGTGGGAATGGAAATGATACACAAACTCGTAGTATCAGTAGGGGGGCGAATGGATGTGGTGGAAGTAGTGGGGGTGGTGAAAACAGCGCTGAGACCCGCGTTAGTGTTCACTCTTTCTACCGCGACGGTCACGTAGCCGCCATGCGCGGCAGTGGTGCAGCTAAGCGCCGCAGCAGTGTTCACGAAGCACACACGAGTCCAACTCTTCTCCCTACACTAGTAGGGATAACAGGGGGAGACATGGGCGAAATGTTCGTAGAAGGGCTGATACACGAGGTCGCAGTGTCCATAGAAGAGGCGGACGTGGTAGAGGCAACAGGGGAATGCAGAATAGGGCTGGAAATGATGATGATGATGATGATGGTAATGGTGGCTGGGCTTACTTGAGAGATGAGGAAGATGATATCAGGAATTGATAAAGCCCTTTGATGAGCAAATTGGAAGAAAAAAAAATCATAAAAAACGTTTACTGTTTACATGAGTTTTGTGGTGTAGTAATAGTTCTAGTTTACAGGGGTGTCTCAATATTGTTCTTATTGTCTCTATGCCTTGCAATGAGAGGCTCCACACTGCAAATACTACAAACTTTTATCTGGATAGATGGACACAGATAAGGCCTCTGCAGCTAAAAGACGCCTACTGTTATTATTATTATCATCATATAATAATAATAATGATAATAATAATAATAATAATAATAATAATAATAATAATAGAGAAGAGAAGAGAAAACAAGAAAAAGGGAAGAAAAAAAGACAAGAAAAAGTGTCCTCCAGTGAGGGGAGGTGGTGGGTAAAAAAAAAACAAACGCATACTGTTTACATGAGTTTTGTGGTGTAGTAATAGTTCTAGTTTACAACTGTTGGCTTACAATTTACTTTTTCCCTGTTCATTTGATGTGTGGACAACATAACAAATGGATGGAGGGGATGAATCTGATGAAATAAGTTCAACTTTCTTTCAAAATATCAGGTATTTCATGGAAATTACATAATCCAATATGGCCACCGCCGTATGACGTCATAATATGCAAATTAGATGGGAACATTTACTCCCTAGATAAACTTTAGGTCATTCTCAATATTTGTCTCATTTACACTTTGTCTCTATCTCAAACCACTTTCAAGCCACAGCCTTCTGAAATTTAGATGTCAAAATCTAGTATTTTTCAAAATAAAACCCGGCGCCTAAAGGGTTAAGGATCTGTGAGTCAACTGTTGCATAATCTGAAGGCACAGAGGAGAATAGGTGATTCAAATTCTTGCACAAGCTTCCTGTGTCATGCATGCTGAGCACACAAGCGCAAACACGCATGCATATAGCAAAAACACACACACACACAAATGCACACTCACTTGTTCATACAAGTCTCCAGCTCTGATGGGAATGCTGGAAGAAGCGGAAAAATGAGAAGGAAGCCCAAATCTGAAGATGAGCAGGATGATCCTTCCTTCAGAGAAGGTCTGCTGAACATGTTCAGTGACATCATGGCTCCTATTCATGTAGTTTCAGTTTTGGTCACAGGAAAAAGCACAGGCTCTTGGCTCAGACCATCTTAGGGCGTCGCAAGCATAGCTTCTTTTTCCTGAGACAAACCAAAGAACCTAAAAAAGAAGGAAGGGCCACTGTATTACCAAACCTCACTTTGGTGTCAGACTATGCCAGTAGAACCAACATACTGTATCTACCTCATATGACTTCTGATGAAGAAACGCCTCCAGAAAATGCACCTTGTTCATCCCTCAACTTTTTCTTCTGGGCAAGTCTCCTGTTTGCAGTGTATAATTTTTCTGGGTGAAACTAAGTTTTTTTGGGGGGGGGATCTGTCCACCATGTTTATACAGACGGGAGTATATTTAACAAGGACCAAAAACTGAACTACATCCTCTAAAATGGTCACCACAGTTTGTTTTTCTGTTGCACTTTGTTTAGCTGTTATATTCGCTACTTTGTTTTTGGTCCTTGGATGCATTTTTTCATTGGCTCTCCTGGCTTTTGGTATATTTCAGCTTTTTGTGAATAAAGCTCGCTCTTGTTTTCCCCCCTATTTCCTGCCTTCTGTGTTTGGTCTGCATTTTGGGTCCTAAATTAAAACCTCAACCATAACAATAAATGTCAAACATTTTCAGTTCACTAATTCACCTTTTGTGTTTACAGGTAACAGGGATTGTGATTTCAAGTTTAAAAGCAGGGAGCCTAATGCTACTTGTACTGTTCTTTCACCCATAAATGATTTACATCCAGAAAACATGGAATGTCTTTATAATCTCTTCACAGGGCTGGGCCAGATTACTACTTATGTAGTCATTAAATATAATTATATAGCATTTTGATAATTAGTAATATAATCATTGGATTGCACATAAGGACAATGTAATCTGATTAATATCAAACATTGAAAATTAGGCAATTTTCAAAAAGAATGCTGCCAAAGTAATGTACTTAAGTTAAAGGCATTTTGCATATTCAGCATTTACTTTTGGTTTTAATTATATTACCATAACACACAGTACTGTCACAAACTACAGGTGAACTGTTAATTGTAAAACTGAGAGAAGCTAATCAATAAACAGTTAAGGAAACAATTGTCAAATCATCTGAAGGTAACATTAATGTGTAAACTTGACACATTAATGTTGCCTTCGGATGATTTGACAATCGTTCAAATCATTGACACTGTAAAGGCTGCTGTGTAGTGCAATCATCACTCAAAATGCCTCAAAGCTGTGTGGAGAATGACCAATATGGTATGTTTCTTTTTTTGTGTGTGTGTATAAATGGGAATAAACTGGGAGCAGTTTGTAAGAACGATTTTACAACAAATCAGCGTGATGGATGCTGCAGAGTGACCACATGTTGTCAGAGTCCAGCTCCAGAAGTATTTTAAGAGTGGAGCTGAGTTCTTCATAATAAAACGTCTTGCACCAGATTCTGTTCAAATATATTCAGTGTTATTGATGCGACACCTAAAGTAACTGCAAAAGAATGAAAATATAAGTGGTTTAGGTGTCTCTTTGGCCTGAAAATCACTGGAACTGGAATCTTGAGTAAACATTTAGTAAAAGTAGAAGTATTGGAAATAAGCGTCATCAATTGAAAGCACCAGTTTATTTGCTCAATTGGCAAAACTTTAAGTGCCTGTATTTGGCATTTATAAATAGCATAAACATTTAATACAGTGTTTAGATAACTATGTGTTTGTCAGCAACCACAAGTGTACGCTGTCGTATAAAGATGAATAACAGCACAGTGAAACCCAGTTGTACATTTATGGGAGTGTTTATAATTGCTGAAGAATACTGTACATAGATAAAAAAAAAAATAAAAAAAATACATGAATTCCATATCTGCATAATTATGTGTTTTAAACCATTTATTAAATGTTTGTTTAAATAGGGGGTTGTAAAGTAAGGTATAACCTGTTGGGAAATTAAAGTTTGTTGCTCCACAAGTACAAACAGATCAGATGTTAAGTAGTTATTTCATAGTTGTTGTTGTTGTTATTGTGTTTTCCTTTTTTTAAGTGTTATTTTATGTAACTGACACAAAATGTATTAAAATGAAAAACAAATTGATAAAGAACATTCACATACAGAAGATAAACAATTACATTTCTTGTGCTGCACCACTGACATCCAGCTAAAGCTTTGTTTCATTCATCACAAACTATCTACAAAACATTACCTGACGGTCAGCTCTAAGCTGGTACTCTGGCACTGTCCATATTTTTGATAACAGCAAAGTCATTCACAAATGTTGCTTTACCCAAAATATACAGACTCCATATGTAGTTCTATACATTTTCTCTCATTTAGGCACAAAGTTCATTCAACTTGGCTGCTTGAGTCAACATTGCTGTTTCCCACATTGTCTGTGCCCATGACCCGACTCTTTTTGGTTCCCGTTGAGTCCAGAGATGTGCCTTCAAAGAGCCGAGCCATGAAGGCGAAGCCGTTCTGCCTGATGTAGGACTTCCCAGCGAAGGTGTAGAGGACAGGATTGGCACAGCTGCTGATGAAGGCCAACGCCGAGGTCACTGCACGACTGGATTTATAAATATGTTCCAACCTGCAGATGAACAGAGTGTTTTGGACCTCAGCTACAACTTTATATTGTGTTTATACTGAATGTTTAAAAAATACAGTTTTATTTGCTTCACTTGACTATGAAAAACTAAATATTTTCAAAGATGTATTGAAGACCCCCCGACACAAAACAACTACAAAGAGACACAATATAGCCACAAGAGACAGAATAACTAGAAAGACACACAAAAATGAAAACAGTGACAAAAATAACTTTATAATAGAAACAAAGCAACTACAAGGCACAAAATGCCCCCCCCCCCCCCCAAAAAAAAAGATAAGAAAGGCCACAAAGACATACAAAGCAACTACAAAGACACACAAAATGACCAAAAAGACAAAATATAGACAAAAAACTATCACAGAGACAACACAACTACAAAGAGACACAAGATAACTAAATAGTAGATAAACATGACTACTGTGTTCATTTTGAGAATGAGTAACTCTTAAAGTTTCTTTTGTGAAATAACTGTATGTCAATGAAAATAAGTTGGTGAAAATGTTATTACTCACAACTCTCTTTGGTGTGATTTGGGGTTGAACCACTCAGCCGCCACCTTGATCAAAACAGACTCAGTGTTCATTCAAACGATCAGGTAATTGATCTTAAATCAGAAATGAGTATTTCATGTGCCATCACACACCTGTATCATGTTGATGACATGGTATGGCAGCCAGAACAGGCCAAACATCACCACGATAGCACGGATGAGTTTTTCGCTGCGGACCTTTCTGCGGAACTTTGTCTGCTTCAGGCGTTTTTGGATGAGCACGTAGCTGATTATGATGATTGTGTAAGGAAGAATGAATCCTGACACCGTCTCAAAGGCGTACTGAAACCTCACCTGCACACACAGGGATACAAAACAGATGTGCTCACTGAAATGATTACACACTCTCCTTTTTAACAAGTATTGCACAATAAGGATTCCATTAGGTATCCTTATTGTCCATACTTTTTAGAAAAGACTTCACAATTTCACAAGTATGTCAAAAAACAGCTATGTCTGTCTGAATATAAAAATTGCTATTCACAAGCTGTTCTTGAGCAGACAGATATTTAGTTAGCATCCATGCTAGCTTGAAGGCGTGATTTGTAGTTCATGGCACAACTCAAAAGGGAAACAAAATGATTTGTCTTTCTCCATTTACTAACACATAAGGTTTTTCCGGAATAAGGTCCCATGGGGTGTAGCGTAAGGGTGTGACTTGAGCTCTGTTACTGTTTTGATAGTGGTGCACTATACAACAGGTAGGACGTGAATTTGTTCTAAAATATCAGCACACATCTTGGTCCCATTAATTTCAGCCTGGAAGCAGAACACACTGGATTTGATCAAACAGTAATGTTAGCTATGAAATGGCTGAATGCTAACGTTAGCTAATGGGTTGGGTCAAATATGTTGTTTAACCTTGAAACCTGGCCCGATCTCCCTCCAGATTTTCCCTAACCTTCATCTTTTTGTAGTGAAATGATAATGATTTGTCAGAGTTTTACAACAACCCAGTCGCTACTATTAGCGTTTCAGTGGTTGGTAACGCATTGACCATAATGGAAATATCTGCAGCCCTAGTGTACTTACATATGTAGGCAGGGTGTGATTGGGTGCACACACCAATCTTAATCTCTTCTTCTCATCTCTGTCCTCTCTCACTTCTCGAAACACAATTGAAGGGATAGCAAACAGGAACACCAGCACCCACATGCCCGCGATCACCCTCGTCACAACCTTCCTGGTGAGCTTATCTGACACTCTCCTCGGAAACACCATGACCACGAGCCTGTGCACGCTCATTAACGTGACCAGAAAGATGGAGGCGTACATGTTGGAGTTGCACAGGTAGAACAGGCCTTTACACATGACTTCGCCAAAGACCCACGTCTGCTTGGCCAGGTAGACGATGAAGAAGATGGTGAGGGCCATGAGAAGGCCATCGGCACACGCTAGGTTAAGGATGAGGAGGGTGGTGACTGAGCGCCGTCAGATGCGTGCCAGGATGCTCCAGACGACGAAGAGGTTGCCAGGGAAGCCCAGGCGGAAGACTAAGCTGAGGATGAAGGCACCTAAGGCGGTGGAGAAGTCATTGCTCACAACGCTGTCGCTCTCAGGGTTTCCGTCCCCACCCAGGACAGAGGAACGGTTATTACTGGTGTTCATGCTCGAAGAGTTTTGATCCTGAAGAGGAGAGACAAAAGTTAGAACCTCAATATATTTTGGCAGTAATCTAAAAGGAAAGGGGCTTCAGCACTCCTGCATATTCACAGACTTGCTGTCTGCAAGCACTGAGGGTTCTTTCTTCCACTCCTCAAGGAGCCTTAAGCAGACTTTCTGCAGACTTTCAGAGTCCCATAGATTTGTATAGATGAACGAGATACCAGACGCAAACTTTGCACCCATTCAAACCAATGAGAATTGCCCGCCAACAAAACTTTTCTTTTTTTTTCCCCAGGGCCACGTGTTCCCGCTCGGCCCCCAGACTGTACATTGTGATGATGTGATTGATGTCACACATTTTTAAATCACTTTTCTCAGCTTGAGGGAAGTTAAGCAGATAAAAAATGACCATGTATCACAATTCATGATAGAAAGGGGCGTAATTAAACTTGTTTGCAATTTGAGGTGTTGGGTCAACAACTTTACAGATGTCTCTGTGGGGATTTTTTTTTTGCTGCAATACCGCAAGTGGCCACTGGGTCAGATTGGAAGCAAGGATCAATCGGCGCTGTCGTGTCGGTTCTATTCTAAATAAGACTTTTCATATGTATGAATCTATGGAGAGTCCACTTGTGTAAACAGAACCTCAGGCTTTAAATTTAATTACACACACTGACTGCAACATGGACCTGACGTAGTTTTTCCAGCTGCCAACTGAAAAATAAAAGATGAACTTATTTTTAATTTGTAATGCAATTGCTTCATTAAAACGTCACCAGAATCATGTCGGTCTGAAATAATGCTCAACCACTTGATGCATTTTACTATTGAAGTCTTTAGGTCTGTCAGTCAGTGGCTTAACTACAGTAACCGTGTGGTCTCACGCCCTTGTATACTTGACACATACGTGCCTACAGTTCACAAGTCCAGAGGATGGACATTTAGATTCAGCTTTAATACAACACCGGGTCAGAGGCAATTCTTGACAATTCTTTTCATGTTTTGATCTTTAATTGAATTTAGCAGGGATGCACAATACAGATTCTTTTTCAGTCAAAGTCAGTTACCAATAGTTACCTGTTTCTCGTGGCCAATACCAATAAAATAACTGATCATTGGACAGTAGCTGTATTTGGAACACACCAAAGGGTACAAGGTTCTGAGCTAAAATGAATGATTTAATCTTCCACAGCTCAGTGAGATTTGTTGTGTTAAAACTTGCAGACTTTTCCCCTCCTCTCTGAACCATTGAACATGTGTTACGTGCCGTGCTTGTTCTTCTTCTCCTTCTTTCTCTTGGCCAACCACCACCCACTGTGTGGCAGTGTGTACATGCTTATCTTGAGAGCTTAAGTTAATAAAAGCAGTTTGAATTTGTGTTATTATTGGCTTTATTTATCAACTGTAATTTCACAGATACCAATAAATTGCAGATATACATTTATATTCATTGCAATATTACAGTTTTCTGTCGGCTTTTGGTTGTATTCTTCTATTTTTCCATGTCCATACTGTAACATGTTGATGCCTTTCTTATGACAACCTCATGAGTTTCTTTATCTTCAAATTATGATGAATCGTGATTATTTTAAAATTTTTATAAGAAACCTTTTCATGACTTTGACATAATGAACGATAGTTGTGAAATAACTAGTAGTTGTAAAGTAAGTAGTAAAAAAACGTACAAGGCGGATACTTTAGAAGAAATTTAAAAAGGCTTAAAAAGCTGCTTCCATATGTTCCACAGTGCATGAAAGAAGATTTACTTAAATATCAGCTGTTCATGATAAAAAATCAGGTTATCACGAAGCTACTCCAGCCCACAGAGGAAAACACAGAAATCGGCAAATCATTACCTCATGTTGCAAGGGATTTACGCCATAGATATACTGTTGTGATGGACAAAGTGTGCTGAGGAAAAAAAATCTGATGTAATTCAATTCAACTTGTGCAAGAGAAACCAACAAATTGGGTAAAGATACAGCATGTAAATGATTTTGGACAACGTACAGCAATAGTTTGAGTCAACAACAACTAATGAAAAGAATGAAAAATCACCACAACACTGCTTATGTTCCCGCCAGTGGAGTGATAGCCATGAACAAGCCTGCAGTCCAGAATTTCGAAATAATGAGTCACAGGTTTAAATATGCTCCATGCAAGTAATCAAGTCTAGAAAAGTGAATTATTATTTTGAGATGGAAGAAAGAATTGCAAAGAGGCAAAAGTTGGTAAAATGCGGGAAGTCAAAGAAATCAAAGTGCTGAGAGTTACAGACCTTTCTGGACGTGATGTCTCTCTGTGATGTTTTTCAGATTCAGTTATCCCACTGCTGCTCTCCTCTCTGACTGTCTGAGAGGCCTCACCCACACACACACACACACACACACACACCCACACCCACACCCACACACACACACACACACACACACACACACACACACACTCACTAGTTCTTACAAGTCTCCAGCTCTGATGGGAATGCTGGAAGAAGCGGAAAAATGAGGAGGAAGCCCAAATCTGAAGATGAGCAGGATGAGACATCATGGCTCCTATTCATGTAGTTTCCCTCCTACACAGTGGAGATGGACAGACCTGATGATTATACTCCATCCAATGAGAAGCTCTAAAACATCAACTAAGGGCTCTGAAAGGGACAGTTCACCCCCAAACAGAAATACATGCTCTTCCTCTTACAGTAGAACTGGTCCATCTTGTGTTGTGAGTTGGAGTTTTGAGATGTCTGAGTTCTCAGACTTGTGATGCTCAAAACACCAAAAACAACATTTGAACAACTCTATAGCAATGTCTCTTTCCAGATATCATGATTACTTAAGACAATCCACAGGCCCTTATGGGAGCAGTTTCATGTAGGAACAATTTTTTTGAGTAGGTCAGTTTTGGTCACAGGAAAAAGCACAGGCTCTTGGCTCAGACCATCTTAGGGCGCCGCTAGCATAGCTTCTTTTTCCTGAGACAAACCAAAGAACCTAAAAAAGAAGGAAGGGCCATTGTATTACCAAACCTCACTTTGGTGTCAGACTATGCCGGTAAAACATACTGTATCTACCTCATATGACTTCTGATGAAGAAGTGCCTCCAGAAAATGCACGTTGTCCATCCCTCATCTTCTTCTTGGCAAGGCTCCTGTTGGCAGTTTGTAGTCTTGTCAGTGGTTTCATTTCAGAAGAAAAAACAGGTATTAACCTGCTTCCTGAAGTGTGTTCTTTGATTTTCTGGAGGTGTTTCTTCATCAGAAGTCCTACGAGGTAGATATGCTGGGTGTTAAACAAACACATTTACTGACTTCGTGTCTCTCAAATAATAGGTTTAAGGAATTAAATGAATTAAATGTTTTATTTTCTCACTGCAGCGCTTATAAAGGGTGAAATGTGACCTTAAACTGGTTGTAGACAACCTTATTTTATTCTTAACTTATCATTCTGTAGTAAATACTATTACACCACCCACGTATAGTTCCTTATAAACCTGCTTTCAATGTTAAAAGCAAAGGACAAATGGGGTCTTCCAATGCACAACTCAAACATGATGAGACATTGTTTTCCCTGCTTGCTAATCCCAGGTGATGGTGAAACAACTGGAACAACTGTGGGGGGAAAAAAAATCTCGCTAGTAGAAAGGCAAAGAAGGTGAAAAGGGAAGGATATACAAACCAAGATGAAACAAGAGCGAACTCATAGGTATTCACTGGATTGAGAGCACCGGTGGTGCATCAAAGTCCCCCCCCCCCCCCCCCCCCCCCCTCGTTGTATTCACCTGAAGCCTGAATGTACGTTTGTTTGTTTACATGTCTGAACAATGTGCCGCTGTTTTTAGGAAGTTTACAGGAAAAAAAACACTGGAGCACAAATTACACAATGACATTTAATGGAAGCGGCCCAACTGTTGTGGAAAATTACAGTAAAACTCTTTTGCCATTCACCACATGATGGCGCCACGACTGTAGGAATCAAGACGTTCTGTTTCCCCTCCTCCCATAAACTTGACACTCGGCAGTTCCTCCTGTGTGTTGCACTCATCCATCACATCGCAACAATTTATTAGCCATTCAACTCTACAGCTTCACAATTCCACGAAACATTTCCATTTCTAGAGAGAGACTCTGTGTCTCAAACACTGAAGATGTCCATACATACGGAACCTGCACCGTTTCACAAACATATAGGTTCAGCTTTATTGAGTTACCTCATTATTCCAACTCTCTGCTATTGTAGTGCCTAATTATCATTTTATTCTCGTTCAAAAGTAATATTTGTTTTTACATTTGCTGTGTGCTTAGGAGGAGGCTACGACTGTATTTCCCTGTTTTTGACCTTGAACCTTGACCTTGATCATGTATCTTTTTCTCACCAGAACCTGTCAAAAACTGGGTAGATACATCTGAAAATGCCAGTCTTCCATTTTGGTGTGAAACTTGAACTTGAACGTGAACTTGAAAAAAATTAGCTGTTTAGAGAGTGATTATAGTGCCAGCTTTGGTTAAGTTTGAATAGGGATTTCTGGCACAACTTCCCTTATTTCCAAAGTTCATGAAGAAGAGAAAAAGTCTGGAAAAGTAAAGCAACAGTAAAGTTAGGAAGGCCGTTAGCACTCGCTCTGACTCTCAGTATCATGTGATGCAGATGTCCTCGTCGGCAGGTGTTTATTCAGTTAGATGGCTTTGTGATCTAACTAAAGGTTTTAGTGAAAGGCGACTGAATCAAATGCACCATTACCTTGTACAAAATTATTGAATTCATAAAGTGCCGCAGAAGTGAGTCCTGAAACCCTGAAATAAGTTAGCATGTTTGCACTTCAGGTTCCCTCTTCTTGAAGTCAACTGGTTTTATGGATTGCCTGAAAACAAAATATTTTCACGTTTTGTTCTACTACATAAATCATGTTGGTTAATAGCCCACATATGAATTACAAAGCTAAAAATTCAAACTTTACAAGTTGCAGATTGATTAACTGGTAGTAAAATGTAAAGAGCGCTATAGGCAGGATACATCTGTGCATGGCTGGAAAAATAAAGCTTAAATAATTGCCGAAAATATGCTCTGTGGCAAACGCAAGTTTATGAGACTTAAACGTTTTGTTCAGCAAAATAATCTTCACTTTAGTTTTTTATAAACTTGACTTTGTTTTAGTGCTCATTACGACACCACTCCTTGCAGGGGATTTTGACTTGTAGTTAAACACACTGACCACTTCAGCTTTGCAGTCTCTCTTGAACAGTGTTGAACCCTGGTTTTCCGGGGTTTAATCCATCGCCTGGAGCCGCTTTTAGCTGCAGCAGTGTGTATGGAGTTGTGAAGTGCAACCCTCCATGCGGACACTTGGCCTGTCCACTCTACCTTGCTCAGAGACACAGATGTGAGGCAGGGGTGTTTACTGGGTAAACTGCAGCTGGTAATTTGCTACATCACCACCACCACCAGCTGCAAGTGGCCTACACTGTTGTGAGGATTATACAGGTAGGTTACTTGCAAAATTTATATCATCATCATCATCATGAAATGTTTAGTAGTTTTGCCTCAATTTAATGTGGAAATATTAGGGATGTGTAACGTCTGAATGGTAGGCAGAGAAGTTACAGCCAGTAGCAAAATGAATAGCTGCCTCAGAGCCCTCACCACAGAGCCCCTAAATAACCCAAATGACTCCAGAAAAACAAAGTGAACTCCCCGTGTTTAGGAAATTCAAACCCACTCTTTCATTTTGTAAAGTGCCATGTTGGGGGTTGATAGGAGCATGTCTTATCGGATTCTGCTTTCGGCCCCAAAAGTCTTGCATCGACCCTGCTGGTAGCACTTTTTTCTCTCCCCGACCAGACTGCAACATCTTGAGATCAGTCCTGGATCCAAGGCCTGCCCACACAACCCCAAGAGGATGACAGGGAGAGTGAAACAAGCCCCCAGTTACACGCCAGTACAACGTACGCCTAATGATTGTGAGAATCTGAGGAGGGCGAGGAAGGAGGACAGAGGGGAGAGACAGAAAGAGAGAGGGAGAGGGGGGGAAGGATAAGGAGCTGGACCGAGGCGGAGAGAGCCAGAGAGAGTGTGTTTATTTAAGTTTTTCGTCTCCTGACTCAGACAGAGAGCAGACTACAGAGGATAATGAGAAACAGATCTTTGGTGGAGAGGAAGGGGAGGGAGGGGAGACTGAAGAGGAGGAGGGACGAGGAGGAAGGAGGAAGGAGGAGTGGGGTAAAAGAGAAAAAAAGAAGAGGAAAGGAGGAGGAGAGGGGAGAGTGACAGCCAAAAAAGGGGGGCTGTCATGTTCATCGCCACAGGAAATAAGCCCTCTTATGTTCACTAACATCACAGCCCTGGTGGCCGTGCAGCCGGCCTACATTGGCAGGTTTTGGAGACAGCGAGCGGCTTGCCATGAGTCTTGCTCATGATTGGAATAATAATCATATTGTTGACTTAAATGTGTGGAGAAAAAAAAAAGTTTGGGATGGTGAAGATGAAGTGGAGATAAAACCTCGGATGTGCGGGCGATGCAAAATAAGATGTAAGCTCTGATGAAAAGCCACATGTGCAGGGATTAAAATGTGTGTTAAAGTAAATGTGAAGTGACTAAAAGAGAAACCTCCAGAGTGAGTGAGGAGAGGGGAGGAGGAGGGAGGTTGGGCAGGGGGGATTCATGACTGACAGGCATGAGGTCCTATGGGGAATAAGCAACGGACCAACTGGAGCCGAGGAACCCACCCAAAGGCAATTAAGGGTAAAGGACGACAAAAATATTTGATAAACTTTTTTTTCTCCTCTCTCTGTCTCCACCAGGGAAGATGAAGGAGCTGTGGGGATGGCGATAGAGCGAGAATGAAAGACGCGACTTTATCTGGGAGATATGTGTCAGGAAAGACTTTGAGGCATCCTGAGAGAAGACATGATTTGGAAAGCAAGGCATGAAGGCTGAAAAAGTTGCAAATATCCGAGCGAGAAGCTGCCCCCATCGTGTGGAAACGGCGTGGAAAAGTTGCCGAAGTTACATCTAAACCTTCCCAGGAGGAGGGATATTTGCGCAATGACGCGCACATAGGGGAAACAAGTCGAGTTTTGGGAAACTTTCGGGCACGTTGAACTTGCTGAATCCGACGCAGGGAGATAAGATTGTATCACTCTATCTGTATCCTGTCCGTGCTGTCGGGAGGGAGATGGGGGCCGCGCCGGGCTCGGGCTGGGAGGAGGGCGAGTTCGAGTTCAAGTTGGTGTTTGAGGAAGACCCGCCTCGGCAGAGCCAGGGACCATCCCCGGTGCGCACAGCCGAGCCGGAGAGCTCCGTTCCCGGGGACGAATGTGAGGTCGCCCTGCTGAATCTCGACCCCTCCAACAGCAGCAGTCTGGGTTAGACTCATTTATTGGATGGTTTGAGTGAAGGGACGCAGTAGATAGAGGAGGTCTCAGCGGCCTGACAGTGAGGCTGCCTAATGCATGGGAACTTAAATGCGCGTGCGCCTACGTGCGTGCGCATAAGATCAGTTGCATGTGCCATAACGCGAGCTTTCATCGGCAGGCTGTGCTTATGTGAATGCGTGTGTGTGTGTGTGTGTGTGTGTGTGTGTGTGTGTTTGATCTTGCATGTGATGTGCGTGCGTGCCTCCATCTGTAAGCATGCGAGCCCCAGTATGTTGTTATTGTGTGTTTGTTTTGTGTGCACGTGTGCATATTTCAGTGTGTTCCAGTTTTGCGTGTGTATGCATCTGTGTGTTTGTGCATGTGTGCGTGCAGCCCCAGACTCAATGTGTTTCCAATCAGCTGTGCGTGTGAGTAGAGTTAACAGCTGCCATCTGGGAAGGAACCTCAACCTTTGTGTACTGAACACTCACACAAACGCGCGCACACACACACACACACACACACACACACACACACACACTCTCTCACACACACACACACACACACACACACACACACCTCCCTCCCTCCCTCCCTCTCTCACTCAACCTTCATCTCCTTAGTTCTTCACATACAAGCACACACACACACACACACACACACACACACACACACACACACACACCTCACATCCTCACATCCACTGCTCATTTGTTTCCCGCCCACACTGGCATACAGTTGTATTACCACACCCAAGGCATGAAAGTAACTGCAGGAGAAACAGCAGAGCGATTCTTCACTCTAGGTGATGTAGTTTTATTTTTTCGGAGTTTCTTCTCCAGCCCTCCACATCTCTTGATATAACACGCAAAGAGTGTGACAAAACTTTTTAGGCCGAGCCTCCTGAAAAAGAGGGATACTCATTTTTGACTTTTATTATTTTTTTGGGCAGTTGTGTCACTAGTTTGATTTGTCACCACTTCAACCAAACAATGACATACTTTAATTTAAGCAATTTGAACAACTTCTAGATTCCGGAGAGATCGAATTGAGAGCATTACAGATCACACCTTTTCTCTTCTGGTGCCTCCAGTCAGGGCATCTGTAGAGACGGAGCATCAGATAGAATATCAGTACTCTGTTTAATCCAAATTTAAAGGTGCTATTTGTAAGAGAAGTTGATTTTTGAGTCTCTTTCCAGACTCAACGAATAATGACGCTCTTGGTTTAAAAAGAGTGGGAATGGAGACTCAAAAATCAACTTTTCTTACAAAAGGCACCTTTAAAGTCTATATTAGAGATGTTCCCGTGCCAGTTTCTCATACCGTTACGATACCTATAAAGAAATATACATAAAATCGTCCCTTTTGAACGGTTGTTTACTACCTGGATGGAAGTTATGTCGTGGACATGCTTGAAAATGACAAAACTCGTTTTCTTGCTATTGCTTTAAAAAAAGAATCAGTTAAAGTGATAATTCAGGTCTTTAGATGTGGAGTTGTGTGAGATACTTATCCCTAGTCAGTGTATTACCAACACCAACAGCAAGATGTATTTAAGCCACCTAAAATATATTTATCTACTTAGGTGTTCACTATGTTTTAAGGTTTGTGGCACTTTACATTTCCATTAATCAGTCTTTTTCTTTGGCACTACATTCCACCTGTGCGTAGGAATACTGATGTAGCACGATTGAGGGAACAGCAACGTAATGTGCTAAAAAAGTTAGAGCTAAAAGATGAGTGTACACTTAAGCTGATATATATATTTAAGGTAGGACTTATTTTAGGTGGCTAAAATATGTCTTGCTGCTGGTACGGTCTCAGCAGTACAGTGCCCTGCCAGCGCTGTGCACGGCTTCTCCACACAAGGAGAGAGCTGAAGGCCATCTACTGCAGGAAATACACTGACTAGGGATAACAACCTCGTACAATCTCCCATCAGAAGACCCAGACTATCCCTTTAGGTTGCAGACAGGTGTACAATACGCTGCTGGGAAGTAGCAGGTTCCTGTTTCTAATAAATCATGTGGTATGTGGATCGATGCATAGATTCATGAACTTGCTGATACCTGATCTTGCATTTTAGGCAGAATTGGAGGCATTTCACGATACATGATCAGCTTATATATGAAGTCAGTCTTGGCTTTAGTGAAGTTATTCCGTAATTTGCATGAAAAAGCAACTAGAGAAAAGTTAGGCAAAAGGAACGCGTCCAATCATGTACATCACATTGTGACCTGACAAACGGGCTAGGTACCAATGATTGAAATAATTTCTTGTTGAGGTTCAACTCACAACATTGAACAATGAAGAACCCCTTCCCAAAAAAATGACATAAAACTGACACAAACAGCTAAATGATTTTTCATTAAGACGCTGAAGAGTGCAAATTCAACATCAATTCACATTTAAAGCAATGGTTGTTGGTATGAAAGATAGATATGTTTATATATCTTATATGTTTTGTCTTAATTCTCACTCCTATTGAGAGGTTTAACCTAGGAAACAGACAGAAGATTAAACTTGTTAGTCTCAAGAGGAGGCTTCCCAAAGTGACAGACTCACTGTGGTTAATAACTGTCAGGTAAATCTTGGTAACTGTAATAAACTATTCGAAACACAAAGAAAGTCCTGAAGAGGCAAAGCTTGCTATGTTCTTTACAGGGAAAATATAGCAGTTGGAGGAAAGTCTTTCAAAATAGACATAGTTTTACCTTTTTGCGTTCCTTTCCTGTTCATAATATCACAATTTGCCGGTTTCATGTTACAACCGTTTCAAAATGCTGATGTTTTGTTAACAATATGGACTGAAAGAGAAAATGCTGCGGTAAGATTACCTTAATTAATGTTTCCTACTCAATCTTAACACACAGATTTCTACATAAATAAGTCATACCTACATTTGCAAATGATTGGCAGTTAAGTTTAAAAATGTGGCCTCCTTGAGATGTTATTTTTGAAGGTGTATTACTGCTGAGGATGTTACAGTAGTTTCCTGTTTGAGAAGCTGATTGCTTTTGATCGAAAAAACGCTGAAGTCTTTCCTATAGGACATTCATTTAAGGAGACATATTTTGCTCATTTTCAGTTTCCTCATTTTATTTTGGGTGAGGACTACAATACGTTTAAATGCTTTAGTGCTAAAACAAAATGCGTCCAATGCTGTAGCTGTGTAATTCCCCCTCTGTCTGAAACGCTCTATTTAGCTCCTGTCTCTTTAAGGTCCCTCTTCCTGAACATCCGCTCTGCTCTGATAGGTCCGCTTTCACACACCTGACCCAGCACTGCAAACAGTAACAGAGCAGCTGCACTAAATACATTTTCATGTGCCAAACTAGCCGCTTGGCATGAATACGTAAGTCTATGACTCAGCGACATAGTGTGATGTCACAAAGTCACAGATTTAAAGGCGGGACTACTGACGAGGCTTTTCAGGAGCAGTTTCTGCGGGAGAGATGAGCTTCTGTTGGTGTGGACTTTGACCTGTCTAACTTTCCAGAACTTTTATAATGCAAAGGAACATATATAAGACACTGAATGAAAAAACAAAAACAAAGTTACATTTAATCACTAGTTTAAAACGAGCTAATAGCTACAAGGCACTTCACACATAAACTTGGCAAGAGATTTAGCTTGTCCAGAAGTGGTCAGTATATAAATATTATTTTCTATGAGTCAAACTTTAATGGAGGCTTACCAAAAGAAAAACTGATTGTTTACAGTAACTGTCAGGTACATTTTGATAGTAATACACTCTTCTGCTGGGCTGAACACAAACAAATGATTGTATCCTAAGAAGTTAGAAGTGGCCTAAAGTTGTAAATAGGAAAAAAAAAAAGCAGCAGCTGGGCAGAGATGTAGAAACTACAGTAAACATTTGTGTTCAGTTTAACAAAAATATGTTGTTCTTGCTTTGCTTTCCTGTTAATCATCTTGTGAACCTGATGTAAGCAACGCTTTTTGTGAGAGGTTCACCTCAGGACACAGAATAAAAAATCGCAGTATGTTAGATGAAATTAGTTTTATTGTGTTCGATAAGTGTTAGGTACGTTTGCTGGCTCATAAACTCTCCGCTGGTCTGTTCACCAACATCTAAATCATTGTTTCATGTGAAAAATCCACCAGCAGAAGAGTTGCCTCAGCTCTGCAGCTCTAATCACTTGGAAATATTTTTTGTTGCCAGGAAACATTTGAAGAGATTTTTTTTTTTTTTACCCCAAGTCTTAATTTGTTGGCAGTTGCTGTTGTGTGTCCGCTTTGCCCAAAAATTGCGTGTATGGGCCACCGCTGCAGCAGAAGCAGTGATCAGTTGGAGCCTCGCTCATTACAGAGCAACTACTGTTTGGCTCCACGTGGAGGCCGACCACACCACGCTGGGGAAATTTTGTGGCGAGGACTGTGGCCTTCAGGGGTCGTGTCCTCATTCGGATAATTGTTTGGCAAGGTTCAAAAAGTTTTGTTTCCTAAAATTTGATGAAGAAAATCAGTATCAATATAAGCAGCAGAGTTATCTTTCCTAGAAGTGAAAGATTTGGATCAGTGATTCAAAAGTAAACTTCATGATTCGGTTACAACTCCCACTCCACCCTTTACTGCACTATTTGTGACTATGATACACGGAAGAAATATATTGAGATAATTCCTCTCGCTCGAAGTGGATTTTGAAATGGCTGTTTAGTAAATTGTAGCCATATGACTGTGAGATTATGGAATATAAAACCAAACCCTACGATGTCATGTTGTTTCAAATATATAATTTACAAGTACACAGCCACTTTTAAAGAAATCTACCATTATAAAATAAATCACCCACACATTCTGTGCTGTTCTGCCTTACACGCCGATTATGTATTTATTGGTTTGAGGTCAAATAAATCACAATACAAAGACTGCTTTTCTTTATAATTTATAATAACAATATAAAACCGTAGGAATAGTTTGACACTTTGGGTAATATTCACTTTCTCGTAGAGAGGTAGATGCTCAGATTAATACAGCTCTCAAATCACAAGCCAATTAGCTTAGTTTAGCATAAAGACTTGAAACAGCTGGAAACAGCTAACATGCACAGAACCCAGTCTAAAACCACGACATGTTACTTTTGTACCATGTTTTTTTAAAAGGGTGAATGAACAAGAAAAATTATTTTAATTGCTATTACAAGGATTTTGTTAAGTATTGACGGAACCAGGCTAACTGTTTTCCCTGGTTTCCCTGGTTTATGCTAAGCTATGCTATGAAAAGCTAATCACATCCTGGCTTTTGCTTACCACACAGATGCTAGAGTGATCATAATACTGCCTTCTCTCAGCAAGAAAGTGAATATAAGAAAATAGGTGTATTTCCAAAATGTTAAACTACTTCTTTACATTTAAATACATAAATTGCTGCAGTCAGTGTCTTCGAGGCCGAAGACACTGACTGCACTTCCTGAGGAAACTTTCCAGTTGCCTGCATTTTCTGCATGGCAACAATTACAGAGCTGTAAACAAAGAAAATTGATGTGTAATGAATGATGTAGGCATGTCGATGATAAAAAATGAATCTGTACTTACCACAAATTGTGTTTACAGTAGTATGATTGACATCTAATGAGTCTTTCTCCTGCCAGATGTAAAAGCACCGCTGGTTTCCAGAGCTAACTGTCAGTTTGCGGTTGTGAGAAAAGATTAATGGGAGGTCACAAGACCAAAAAAACCCACAAGATGCGATATAAAAAGACAGTGTGTTTGAAGATGAGAACAAAAAGTTAAATTTTTTCACGAGAAAGACGCCAGAAAAATAAATTATTGCCATGTGGAAGTAAAGGTGTATATTAGGAATATGAACACATTGTAAACTCTTTATTAGCAGCATTTGATTATCAGCATTTGTATGTTACCACAGCATACTGTGGTGCTCTCGTGTAATGATACTAATATCACTCTGATGTATTCATTCTATCAGTTACAGATAATCACACGGCAGCCAATCATGCAGGACACTCAATCAACATCCCAAGTCCGCCACCTTCGGCCAATCAGCGAGCTGGGATGCATTCCCCACCCCCGCGGCGGGCACCTTCCAGAGAGTTCAGTGGCACCTATGAAAGCCTGCCAGCTCGCTCCGTACAGGTGAGACAGCCTGTTTACAAGTCCTATAGTGAAGTATATAAGACGTGACAAGAACAATATAAAGAAAATGACAGAAACCATCTTTTGGAAGAATTTATGTAACCAGTACTTTAAGTTTTCAGTTTTGCCTTTTCCCACCTGCTTGGAATGGTTTATGACCTATAAACTACAGTTTACTAGGGGGCAATCTTTTAATACAGTCAATGGTAGAGACATTTTTGAATATCAAATTAGAGGGTTCTAGTTTTAGTAGAGTCTTGAAACCTAATGTAGTCCATCAAAGTGAACCTTAGATTTTTTTTTTCCAGTTACAAACAGGGAAATCTCTTTTTTGTTGTCGCATTGAGCCTAAAGTGAAATATAAGAGATCTGAGAGCCAGCTGCTAAAAATATAGTGATGTCACAATTTTATTTGATGTTAAATTAAAAAATCCGGAGGGCAAGTTATAAGCAAACATTGAGGGCGATTACATGACTGTGTGTTAAAATTGTTCCTCTTCACAACTGCATCACCTAAAAAGTAACGTAATCCATCATGAGCTTGTTGGATAGAGTCAGTTCCAAGCGACATTTAGCTACAAGATATTAAGGTGACTAAATGCTCACTGTGCTAGATTTTGTTTATCAGGAATGTTTCATGTGAGATAAATGACTGCTCCAGGTGTCAATAAAAACATCCAGTGTCCCTAAAAGTTTTGTCTTGACCGCTAAAAATGAAGTGATGAGTTTGTAAGTAACTTTCATGTGGTAGTCGTTTGGGGTTTTTTTAAATGTATTTTTAATTTCTTCTTTTATGTTAGACAACATTGAAAAATGTCCATCTCAGCTTCCTGGAGGCCAAGGTGATGTCTTCGCGCAGCTTATTTTGGCAGAAGGAACTCCCAAATTAAAATATTCATCATTTTCTGTCTATTCACGCTGAGTCAGTATGAGAAAAATTAATGTATCTCTATCTTACTCTCCTCCTCCCTTCAGGTTTCAGAGTCTCGTGTGGTCGAGTGTCCCAGCATCCAGATAACCACCATCTCCCCTGAGGACGACCCAACACCCACCATTTCCAGTTACTGGGACATGGGCAGCGGTGGCGGGTGGGACCGAGAGCGCCTCTACCTCCCCCTGCTGGATCCCTTTTCTTACCGTGACAGATGCCCCAGCTCCCTCAGCCCAAGCCCCGCCTCTAGCCCCTCCTCCCGTGGCTGGCTGAGCCCCGCCTCCAGCTGTGACTCCCTGCTAGTGGAGGAGGAGGAGCTGAATGACGCCACCATCAACTTTGGGCTCTCGCCGTCCTCGAGGCCGACTTCCCCTGGGGGCAAAAAGCGTAGAAACTCCCCCTTGGCCTCACCCTGTAACTCCCGGAGGGGCAGTTACTCAGAGGATCTGCAGGGATGCAACCTTGACGGCGGAGACTCCATCACTCTGTCACAAGTTTCGCCCAGCAGCTGTGAGCTCAGCATCCCCCAGAAAACCAGGAAGACATCGTTGGAACAGGTGAAGATGAATAAACTATCAAGTGGGTAAAAAAAAAAAAAGCTTCCCACTATAGTACTGAGCTGTGGTTTTTGTTCTCCAGCTGTCTACTAGGGAGGTGGACCAGGAGCAGGCTCCAGGTCACAGCACCCCCTGCCTGCTGCCGGAGACCCAGCAGCCCAGGAGAGAGCCCCCCTCACAGGGCATGGACTACCTCTCTGTGCCCCCTGCTCTCGCCTGGGGTCGGACCAGAGCCAGCGCCCACAGTCCTCTGTTCAGGCAAGGATCTACACATGTATATAAAATGACATCATTTTTGCCCGATCTAAAGACCAACAGGCAACTTTACCTTTACCTAATCCCAGTGTCTTGGATTACCGTTAGCAACTTTAGCTACATTAAACATCCTTACGTTTATTTGTCAGGCGAACCAAGGCGATGCTAACTTTTGGATTAGCCTACCACATTTATAGTAGCCAGCGAGGATACCTGACTGGCTTACTTAGCTAGCGGGGTTATTTTCGAAGCAATCGAAAACACTTCAAGCAAAAAATGAGTGATAAATACTGTTGGCGAATTGTACGAAGCTAACTGTGACAAGAGAAGTAACTAACTGAGAGCTGATGCAGAAACCCGGTGTGCGGTGCCTGCTCAGGCCTGTGAGAGCTGACCAATCAGAGCAGACTGGGCTTTTCAGGAGATGAGCGTCAGACAGAGGGTGAATAGAGGTGCTGCAGCAATTGACAGAATGAGCAAAATCACGTGTTTTTTGAACATTAAAGCATGTAAACATTTTCTAGCGGACACCCAAAATAAGAATATGAACCTGAATGTTTACGATATGGGATTTAATTGTATTGTTAAATATTTATTCATCCAGGTGACTTAATCATCCTTCTTTTCATTAGCTGTGTGCTACAAGTCTGGTTTGCACCTCTCATGTGTAAATGATATGTGAATCTCATTATTTGACCTACAAAGAAGCATATTCATTAGCATCTGGTGTGCTCCCTCCATGTCCACTCTAACTACAACTGTCTATGTCTCCCTGATATAACACACCTTTAGGTCCAATGCCCTACCGCCACTCGACTGGCCGCTGCCATCCCAGTTCGACCCGTACGAACTGCGTATTGAGGTGCAGCCCCGTCCACATCACAGAGCCCACTACGAGACAGAGGGCAGCAGAGGAGCCGTCAAAGCTGCACCAACAGGACATCCCATCGTCAAGGTGAAACCCAAACCTACAGATTTAGACAGCTGCTGAAACATATATTCACAGTCTAGATGCTTTTATAATGAGATTATTTTAACACCACTTAAGCTGAAGTAGAAATGTTGCTTTCATAAGACTGGAACAAAGTCTGTGCATACGTGTTGCGGCTCACTGCCGTTGGCCTCCTCACAGTTTGACTTCGTCCCTCACACTGTGTCTCTCTGTGCAGCTGTGTGGATACACAGAGAGGAAGCCGCTCTCCCTTCAGGTCTTCGTCGGAACAGCTGACGACCGGTCGATAAGGCCGCATCCTTTCTATCAGATACACAGGTACTCTTCTATTTGAAAATCAAACTTAATACAAAGCGTCCCTCTATCGAACATTAATATTCATGGCCACACAGCATACTGTCTTTTCATCATCTGACCACTGTGGCTTTAACCATTGCATAACCAGCAACCAGCTGCTTGTCGTGTTGGTCCAGGAAATTTCTTCCGCCAGATTTTCAGGATAAGAACAAAAGCTTGTTCAAAATCCAAAGATATTGATCTTTACATTTAAGTAGCTGGATCATGTACATTTTAGACTTTTTGCTTGAATAATGACTTAAATGATGGATCAACGGTCAAATGTGTTGTTAATCTATTTCATCCTATCCTGTTCAGGAATTGTGGGGCACTGCGTGCATGTCTGAACATTTTCTTCACCTTTCAGGGTGACGGGGAAGATGGTGGGTACTGCCAGTCATGAGAGCGTCCAGGCGGGGACCAAACTGCTGGACATCCCCCTCAACCCTGAGAACAACATGACTGCACTGTGAGTAGAGCAGACAGGAAGCTTTTCCTCTACATGAGTTTTGATTTGGTGCTTGTTATTCAGCCTTGAACTCTAGTTTCAAGTTTACTGGATGTTGAAGAATGTGACTACTGAACAACGACCACTAAATGCCAATAAGTAAGGCACTGAATACCTGCTACAACCAGCATTATATTTGCTGACGGTACAGTTTAACTGTATAAAAGTGAAGTTCTTTGTGTCGTAGCATTGACTGTGCTGGGATTTTGAAGCTGAGGAACTCGGACATCGAGCTGAGGAAAGGAGAAACAGACGTTGGAAGGAAGAACACACGTGTACGTTTGGTATTTCGTACCCACCTCCCTCTAGCGCCCCCTTTGGCCCCACCTGGTCGAGTCCTGGCTCTGCAGGTCGCCTCCCTGCCCATCGAATGCTGTGAGTAGCTTGTTCTATCATCACTTAATCTGCAAAGAGGTTGTTAAAGCTGCTATGAGTCAGATTTGTGGCATGCATCACCACTTGGGGTCGCCAAAGTCTTGACGTTTTTTGACACTTTATATAAGAAGCACAGCTGAAGTTTAATTCGCCTGACTCTTCCTTCTTCAGCCCAGCGTTCAGCTCAGGAGCTGCCCGTCATCGAGTCTGTCAGTCTCACCTCCTGCTCTGTGGAGGGAGGGGAGGAGCTGCTGCTGAGTGGCTCGAACTTCTTGCCAATCTCCAGAGTCCTTTTCATGGAGAGAGGGACAGGTAAAGACCCGCAGAGGACAGAGAGTCTTTTCTAATGTTGTTTGTGATCTTTGTTCTCAAACATTTACATATACATTTAAATCCCTAATTTACATTGTGCCCGTTCGAATGAGGCACTTTTACTACTGACATAGCTGTTCTAAACTTTAGTATTAACTAAAGTAAGTATTAAGTCAGCTACTTTTGCTTACTACTAAATCTGAAACAAATCCTTCGGTGTTTTGTTTATCAAACTGATTTAATGTGCGTGTGTGTGTGTATCTAGGTCACACATAATTTTACCGTATGTTCTTATCTCTTAGATGGTAAATTACAGTGGGAGGAGGAGGCTCATGTCGACCGTGACAACAGCAACGAGGTAATGTAGCGCTTGAATGATACGAGATGATTAAAAACATCATTACAGAACCAATTCAGAGCAACATCAACTTTATATCACTGCTCAAGTTGTGATGTAATTCATCGTCTTGTCTCCGCACCTTCTTTTTTGTGATAGTGTTTGTTGTGTGTGAGAGTCCCCGCCTACAGCGACCTGTCCATCAGCCGGCCGATGTCGGTTAGTCTTTATGTCTCCAATGGGAAGAGGAAACGCAGCAGCACTCACTGCTTCAAGTATCTCCCCAGTGAGTGTGCAGTCTCACCTGATTCACCTGCAGGTTGTCTCCTCTCTGTCCTGTTCAGTCTCAGTAACATCCCTGAGGTTCACTGGAGCTTTTCTTCACAAATAGGATCAAAGCCAAAAACAATGAAGACAGAAAATATCAACTCAGTTGCCAAAATGATTATACCTCAGATATATTTAATATTTGTACATTTTATCACATCAACATTTCTTCAATACGTGTCATGTCATGTTCCGATTACATGTATATGAGCTGACTTGGGGTTGGTGATGGTGGGTGAGAGACCACTGAGACCACTGCGAGAGGCCATAAGATGGTGTTTCAACAGTTGGTAGCCTGAAATTGGATATTGTTAATGAGACATCTGGATATTTTCCAGGCGTGTTTGTGGCAATTGAACCAGGTCCGAAACATGATCGTGTTTGAGCCCTAAGCTAGTTGTCGTTATCGTTATCGTTGTCGCGACATAACATTGAATATCAGACGTAAAGAAAAGTGTCCAACATTTCCGAGGTTTGCAAAAGCGGTAAGAACATTAACAACATTTGGTCTGTCAATTGGGTTGTAAAATATACAACTTAAGTTATTTGTATATTTATATACTGTATATATAAAAACATATGTATACTTCCTTTCTTTAAAGGAAAGGGAAGACATTTATTTAAATTATTTTTGTACATGGTTTTATTCTAGTTTCATCCCTAAAATCTACATTTTTAAAAAAATATATCCTGTAAATTAAAATGTCATTAGACATTACATAAAAAGATCAAAAAGATGTGTTTGTTTATTGTTCTCTGTATTGTTTCTTTTATCTTTCCTTTTCCTAAAATGTTTTATATTCAGTACCATTTTAAAATAAGAAAAAAAGGAAGAAAAAAATCACAGCCATCGTATTAAACATACTTTGTCTTCATTAGGAGGGAACAGAATACAGTAAATAGAAATATTGCCTCCACAGATCAGTTAACCTGTTTCTCTCCTCTTAGTAATGTTCAAAGAGGAGGACCCGCTGCTGTCCCGGCCCTCTGTGCTGCCTCTGGATGGGGGATCTGTGTGTCCTGTGGGAGTTCAGCCCAGGATGGACCGGGGCTTCCATGTGGCTGATGATCGAGGCCTGGGCTTCCACCTGCCCCCCTACCCCTCCACCTACTCCCCTCCCTGCCCCACTATGGGCTACCACGAGGAGTACTGCTCTAAACCCGACGCTGTGGTGGAGGAGCCCGGCGGGTCCAGGGCAGCCCTGTCCGAGCGTCACCCCAGCTTTGAGAACCTGGAGCTGGGCTTCACCGAGCTCCTCCCTCCCCTGTACCACCGCGGCCCGCAGCCTCCCTCCCCCTCCCCTTCCCCATGGCTGGACTCACCCTACCTGTCCTCCTCGCCCTCTCCCTCCCACTCCTCCTCTCTCAGCCCATTTCCTGCCGGTAGCCCCATCTCGACCTCCCCTCTGCCTCCCATCCCCACCTCTCCTTACCCCCACTACTCTGCTTATCCTCAGGAGGTGTGTCCGTCCCCTCCCTCCAACAACAACCAATATCAGGACATGTGCACAGCACCCTACTCCCACTACGATGGCTGGGACCCCCAGGGAAGGGTGCTGGGGATAGAACATGGGGGAGAGAGGGATGCCAAGATCCAGGACTGCCCCCTGGAGTTCACCAGCTCTGCCTCTATGCACCACATCACATTTGAAGAAGGTGAGTTGATGCGTTTATCTTTATCGTATTTAGTGCAAATGTGTAGTGTTTGTTGATCACATTGTTTATATTCATTGATTGGTGAACCAGTGACATTGACCTTAACATGAAAGAAAGCACCAACAGCACTACAGGTATGCATTTTGGATTTTGGAGTGAACTGTCCATTAAATCAAGAGAGATACGCTGAAACTTAATGCTCTTATCAAGTGTTGCCAATGATCTGTAGCTGCTAGAGAAGCCATTCGACAACCTTAACTTTTATGTTAATGATACATAATGTAATAATAAGATAAGTTGATTGCATCACTGACGCTGAGTATCTGAGGTGGATGGGGAGATTAACAGGACTGTGATCTTCTCTTCTTCCTCCACAGTGACGGAGTTCATCGGGGAGGACATCCAGTCGTACCAGTCAGGCTCACAGATGGACAACCAGCCAAACTGAGCTCAGAGCAGCTCATCCCCGTCTGATATTCAGCATAACTTTGAATCCATTATGCACTCGGTATAAAGGTGCATCGCTCCAGTTACATGCGATATTGACCGGGGGAATTTGATTGCCAGGACACTGTTGTAATTTTGACCACAGGTAAATTGTCATTGTTTTATAAAGGGAAACTAATGTTTTTAACATGTTTTCAATATAAATTATACAAGAACGAGCTCGCGTTTTGATGTGTTTTTCTTGCAAAAACCAAAATAAACAATCATACGAGGTGAATCCAGAATAGAGGAAAGGGACTGACGGAAAAAAAAGCTTCAAACTTACGGAAAACTAAAGGTTTGATACACAAGCTATTCTCTGTGGCTTCTATGAGCCCACATAAGTATTAAATTAGATTTCCTTTGTTTCAAGTTAAACCTTTCCACGATTTTGTCTTTACTTTGATTAAACGTCATCCGTCCCGCAGTAAGAACACATTTCTCTGCTCAGTTCCTGGACGGGATGGAAGTTTTCTGAGTAATGACGACAGAATTTAGGATCTTGTGTTGCCAAAAAGCAGCATTTTTTTTTTTTTAAGATTTCTGTACAGTAGTCTAATAAAATAACCTTTTAGTAGAGAAAATTATAGAAACTGGCTGTAAACAAAGACATTATGGATCAATAAGTTGACAAATCAGGCTTTGACAGTGTTTCTGATGCGTCGTATCTCAGTAGATGTTGAGTCTGTGTCTGGTGTAAAGGTAAAGTGTTGAGACAAAAGGTAGTTTGACCTCATGAAAAGGATGATGTGACTCGGCTGGGACTGTTAGAGCTGTTTGAAAGGTCTCTATGAGAAATAGTTTGTTAGATCCTCTCTAAGCAGAGCAGGTTTGTCTTAATGTCTTGAAGAAACAGTGCCACCTGGGGGGAGTCAGGACCGGGACACTTCAACGACCCTAAATCAGCAACTATTTGAGACATTATTCAACCTGCTGCTAAACTTCACGGCTCTTATTTTCCGATATGTGTACGTTCTCCAGTAAAATGGAGCGAGGGTGGACAAAAGTGTTTAATTACTGCAAAAAAGCAAAAAGCAATAAAACGCACCATTGTAACTAAAAGACGCTAAAGTAGCATTATACGTATTCTTGACAGTTTTATGGGTCTAAATGGATCAGGGAGACCGTAAAAGGGCATGTTGGGAGCGCCAGACGAAAAAAGCTTTCATGGTAAGGGATAGATATAGTTGCCGTAGAGCTTTGAACATCTTCAAAGAAGAACTAAATGTTGGAATCTGAAGCCATAACTCCTTCATGACACTGACTATTGTAGTTCCAGATTTTCTCTCTGGCTGCCGCTCAGGAAAGTTTATGAGAGGCGTATGGAGCAAAAATAACAGAAGGTAAATACAAGCACAAGCCACTGAGCCAGGTGATCACAGTGCTGTAAAAAGTATCCTAGAGTCATACTTGGGTAAAAGTAAAGAAATTGTGTTAAAATATGACTTTGGTAAAAGTGAAAGTTGCCCATACGAATACCACTCGAGTAAAAGTCATACAGAATGTTATATGAAATGAACTCTAGTAACAAAAGTGCAAGTAAAGGTAAATTATACATGTATTGTCATGTATTTAAATACTGTATACTCCGGACAGAATTCACATAACAGGATAATGTAATTGGGATACAAAAAAGTAACTATTCCATTAAATTGCAGAAAAAGATGTAATCAGACTAAAGATACATTGAGCAAAAAGGGGATTACAAACAAGTGAATAATATACTGTAACACTTCACTCACTCCAAATCACTCTGGTCTTGAGTGTGAATACATGAGCATGTATTCTTACAATAAACCAACTCATTATGAAGTTTAAATAAAACCTATGATAATTATTTTCTCTCCTCTCTTTGCGTGTTTGCTGTTGAGGTAATCCAAAAATACCAGAAAGTAATCAAGTTACATTACTTTAATTGAGTTTTCATTGTGATACTTGGATTATGTTACTGTATTCATTTTTTAGCAATAATGGATGTAACTACATTTCCTCAGTTACTGTACTTAAGTACAACTTTGAGGTACTTTTTATGTTACTTTATACTTCGATTCAACTTTATTTGGAGGCAATATTGTACTTTTTACTGTACCACATTTTTGATAACTTTAGTTACTAGTTACTTTGCAAATTGCTCCATCAGAGCCAAAGCAACACATTTTTAAATTATTATATTTTATTTGCAATCACATAAAAATCACTGATTCTGATAATCAGAAAAATGCTGAATATCAGATAAATGGCTACACTACATACTTTTGATGCTTATTTATAGTCAAAAAATTACATCTGATACGTCAGTACATGTCAAATCCAATACTGGACTTTTACTCAGTTACTATTCGTATGGGTGACTTTTACTCTTACTAATGTAACATTTCAACATGATATCTTTACTTTTACTCAAGACAAGTTCGCCTTTTGGGTACTTTTTACAACACTGGTAATTACTAACTGAATTAGAGTATGTGTTTAAAGAACCCCCCAACCTTGTAAATACAAGAGGGTGGCTTGCTCAATTATTGGATCCAATATTCATCTTTTTTTCCCCAAATATTCAACAAATTAACACTTTGATAGTACAACCACAATTCCAAAAAAGTTGGGACGTTGTGTGAAACATAAATAAAAACAAATTCCAATCATTTGCAAAATGTGTTTACCTATAACAGATTTATGAAGCGTTCTTGGGACCAGGTAGTAATGTGGTTTATACAATCATGTGCATCCTTGCTACTGAATGGTCGGTTTACCTGTGGAAGGTTGTCTTTGTGTGTATTGTTGGATGTTCCAAACAGATGTTTTTGGAGCATAGCACGCATTCCCAGCCATTTGTCTCCTCTGTCCCAGCTTGTTGAAAACGTGTTGCTGGCATCAAATTCAGAATAAGCATTTACAAAAAGCAATTAAGTTGTTGGAGAAAACATCATTCTGCTTTATTTTTCATGGTTTACAAAGCATCCCATTTTGGGGGGAATCAGGGTTAAACTTTCAAAATGTACAGTTTCCTTTACAGTCGTCTGACCTAATAGTACAAAAATTTATAGAAACAATAAAAACTAAACTAAAATAATTATCCTAAGCCCTGGTGTGAACTAATAGGCACTGGTTTTCTCTTACTCACAAGATACTTGAAAATAATTAATTTGCCCCAAACGCTGAGCAACACAAACTTTAGTCACAACTATGTGTCTGTGCTGGTTCGAGGTTAAACCACGTTTTCCGAGTCTCATAAATTCTGTCACAGTCAGCAACAGTGTAGTCAATTCTGTCTTTCGTGGCCTCTTAACACACAACTTTATCTTTATTTTCCCAGACTATGAACAGACAGGCAAGGCCACCGTGGCTTACAGCTGCTGACTGACGTCATGAAACCCTGCTCCAGGAAACACTGCCTCATGTTGTTTTTCATATCTCGATTCAAGAATCAGACATAGAAAATGCAAAAAGAAGGCTTTATCCTGCCTTAAGCCCTGATTGTTTTCACAACATACCTTCTTCTTCTACACACCCTGTGAGAGTCACCAGGGGGAGGTATAATCTCAAACATCAGGCGGTGAGTCAGCCTGAGTGACACACGCAGGTTCATGAAGCAGCAGCCAAGTGGACCATTAATGGAAATGCCTTCTTTAGATCATAAACAGCTGTTGTGATAACAGAATGACCATTAGTGCTATGAGTGATCCCCTATAGACAAGCTAACTATAGGATCACTGAGGTATGTCAGGCTGCTGCTCCCTGCTGTTGTGTGACTTAATATTGCAATATTTAGGCTACTGGTGTACAATGCTGTAGCTACATTGTGTGCCACTGCTGCAGTGGCTACACGGGCACAAGTGCTTTTATTGTGTGTTATTAATATTATTGAAATTAAGGTTTCAGTAATCAATAACATTAAACATTGCATCATTTATAGGACTTTTTTGCTGGAATTAAATGCCCTTTATTAGATGTGAGCATCAGAAAAGCACAGTTTCATTCACCTCCAGTTTTTGAATTAACATCTGGTTTGTTAATAAACCCAAATTATTAGACCTATAATATAATATACTTATATAACTATATAATATTCATTTCATTCATAGTACCCATACTAATAGCTGACGAATGCTAATGCAAGCACAAATGTAAGCTTTTTGTGTTTGAGTCCCCACAATACTTATGGAAAAGGCATTATTTTACCTACCATGTGGTTCTGTAATGTTGCTGACCAGAATCTTACTGAGAGAGGTGATTTTAAAACATTAGCTGTAAGTCTGCCTCCACAGTCTTGCTCTCAGCATCATGTTACACAACAGACGTAGGAGCCAGGATGGACGACACAGACAAATCACATTAAAGTAATTTACTGCATGTTTGTTAGGCCAGTCGAGAAACAATCTGCAGCATTCACAGACTGATGTCGGTTATTAAAGGGCTTATTATTACTCCAGGGTTTAGGACTAAACTTTCACAAAATTTGGCAGACTCATAGAAGACAGATTTAAGGAACAGTTTCTTGCCCAGGGTTAGATCAGAGAACGAAATAAAAAAAAAAAAAAAACGCATTCACATGGCGGCCATTTTCCTCCAACGTTGGAGACTTGAATGCTGGGATAATGTAAGCTAGTGCTGCTGTGTTCCAGGATGCATTTCACATATACGTAGGCAATTTGACAAATCATTCATTATCATCTTCTTAATTGGCAACTGAAATGATGATGATTATTCTGCAGTATTTCAAGGTAAAACATCATATTCGACAACTCGTTACCTGCTATTAGCATTCAGCAACTTGCCAGCTAACATTAAAGTTTGATTACATCATCCAGGATTAATTTTCACTTTTCCTAATTGAACTGTATCAAAACTGTACAAAATAGTATCAAACAGCATTGTTTGCTAGAATGTGGTTGAATGCTAATGTTAGCGGTTGTTTCATGGAAGATAATTGGTTATCAATTGTTTTACCTTGAAATAAGGTCCAGATTAAACTATCTAATGTCTTTACAGTTGCTAACCCACCAGGAAGTAGTGAAATGACAACAATTTGTCAGATTGCCTATGTTTATATAACCCCAGAATACTGCAGTACTACTTTTGAGTGCGATGTCAGAGAAAAATGGGCACTGTGGGAATGTGTGAATGTGGGAAAGAGAGTCGTAGCCACGCCCCTTCCGATTAGCCCCATGGGATCATATTTCAGAAAACTTTGTATTGTAGTGAAAGGAGAGAGATGAATTACTTTTTGAAACTGCTTGAATTGCATCATGAATCACACATATGATGTTTTTTAAATGAAAAACATAATTCTTCAGAGTCATGGAAGTTGGAGTCTGTCCTAATTAAAGTAAGATAGCATCTAGTAGTAAACTACATCATCTTGCTCAACACACGACACCAACACCAACATGGCCTCCAACACGGTACAGAGAAGGTACTATCAAAAACAAAAATCAAAGGATATATTATTGATTTGTCAGTTCTATGAGCTGCTAAAATACAGGACCAGCTCTTCAAGGTTTAATTTACAGGTTTTAGTGACCGTTCAACGAGACAGCGTCACGGAGGCAAGTGTTGGCTGTGTTGTCTTTACAATTATGTATTTTCAGAGTCTTATATTTTATTAGTTTGATGACAAAACTGTGACTTTCTTGACTTGGAAAACTAACTCTTAAATTGACAGAGAGTATATGTGTGATTCGTGACAATGCAAACTGGCTTATACTAATAATTTGTCTCTCTCCGTTCACAGCCATACAAAGTTTTTCTGAAATAAGGTTTAATGGGACTTTGGCTCTTTATTGCGTACAACAGGCGCAGTAACTTCCTTCTTATGTTGCAGTGAAGTTGCCAGGCAACCATCAAAGAGGAAATGACTGCACCTGGCCAAGAACTAGTCCCCCGCATGACCCCTTCTATAAAAACACAAATAGCTGTTTCACAATTTTTACTTCCCCATGATGACGCATTATGTATATGCTGACATTTATGTATTAAATTTCCCCTTTGTAACCCATGCAAATCAAGAGATCCTGTACTGTAAGGAATACATTACAATACACTCAAGACTCAGCAGAGAGTCAGAGTACACAAATGTGTTGAAGCAAAATGAGCATAATAGGAAACAACCCATTAAAATGACGTCAGTTGCTACTTTAAACAGCATGCACAGCTGTTTACCCGGGAGACTCTCCTGGCTGGAAAGGAAAAGGTGAATCCAGACTCGAGCTGAGCAGAAAGCTACAAGCTGTATCTGCAGGAGAGGAGGTGAAGGAATGTCGGGCCTTTCCATCCACTCATCATGTCTGTGTGTCTATTTTAATTAGCCGCATGTTGTTTTGGTTTAGTATTGTCTTGTCACTCAAGTGTGCCTGTTGTGACACACTAGACTCTTGTCTGTCTTGAGAACAACACATCCGCTTACGGAGTGGAAACCCGATGCTGCGTTCGTCTGTGGCCTCTTTCATTTTGAATAGCGTCAAGCTATTGTCGTGCTGATGACTTACACTCTTTGTTCTTCTTATGGGTCAGAGTGGGATGGCCAAGAATTAATTTAGATACTGAAGCAGAGTATCACATCAGTAACAACAATATACCACAGATAAATTGTCTCTATGTTTGCAAATACGCATAACAATTATCAATATAAGCATAATTGTATGTATTTTATGAGCATGGTACTTAACAAAATCACTCAATCTAGTACTCACTTGAGGTGTGAGATCCATTATCTGTTCTTCTGTCTCCTCTTCTCCTTCTTCTGTCTTTGATTTTATAACACTTTATTTGAATATTTGTAATAAAAATATGAACATCTGCAATTGTAAATGCGAGTCATGGAAAACTAACTCCTTACTTTCCAGTGTCTGGGCTTGCTATTGTAGTAGCCATGTTCCCATGCTGACGGATACAACCCTTCCTTAACCAAAATAAACTTCATGTCATGTCATTGTGACGGAGCAGGGCGTCGTTGCCGTCTCCTTTCCTGGCCGTAGATTTATAGGTGACTGAAATGTTTACTCTGTTCCACTCTGCCCCTCAGAAGCAGTAGTCAGCAGTAGCTCCTGACAGTCGAGACTCTGGGGCTCTGAGACACACTCAAGCTCCTGCAGGCTGTACTGGGATGTGCAGCTGGAGGGAATGTGTCACTGAAGGGTGGAGGTGGGGAAAGTAGACAGTGTGAGGAGAGATAAAGTAAACACAGAAATATAAATAATGTGTACAGAGCCAATGCTGATTTATATTCCGTTTACTTTCAATTCAAACAATCGGCCTTGCTCTTTTTTAAGTAAATTCATTTGTATCACTTGTGAAAGCTGTTGCAGAATGTGTATGTCAGAATTACAGACAGCTTTCAAATCAATATCACGCCAAAATGATTTACAATTTCAACCTCATGGTGATTTTTCCGGTCAGGAAAACATCATCTGGGAAGCATGAGTGTTTGGGCCAATTTATCAAGTAGAGGTTGAGAAAAATTTAACTGGATACATGAAAGATTTGACCTGCTGGTTGTGCTTGATAATAAACAGAAGATCCCCAGCCCATTGGGATTCATCCTCTGGGTGCCATGAATATCTAGATCTTTAATATCTCCACAGTTTCATGGCAATCTATCCAGTAGTTCTCAAGAAGTTTCACTTTAAAATAAAAATGGCAGCCTGGGTGAGGTGGCACTGGAAGAAAAATCATGGGGATGAACAAAGTCAATGAGATTCATCATCTGGGGAACAAGAATTATCTTGTCATGGTAATTCAAAGTGGTGGACAAACTGATGTAAATTGATAAGAATGGGTAATATGGCACCTTCAATTAAACCCAAACCCAAAATAATACAAGCACACTTATATCTGTTTACCATGGGGTTTTATTGAAACACTGGATTACGTTTTCCTACAATACTGTGGTATGCACACTAGAGACGCGAACAGTGGAATACAAAAAAGTTTAAGAATATAGCATGAATGACGTAGAGAGAGAGAAGCATCTTTTTAGGTCTCTTTCTCTGAGAATTTATGACAGCAGTGCAAAACCAATAAACCCAATCAATAATGTGTATGAAATTATTTTTTGTGGAGTGTGTTTAATAGATCCATTTATATTTGGAGACAACAGAAATTTAAACAGACATTGAAAATACTAACATTAAGTGCACTTTTAACATACTTTTCTTAAGTCCACAATCTTGCATAGGATCTTCCCACATATATATTCTTGCCACTGATTGTAGCTTGCAGATACAGATACACATGCATCATAACAGGAGCAAAAAGCCAGCCTAGCATTAATCTTAACATCATGGAAGGTATGCTGCACTACTTCAAGTTTTAAAACATTGGAGCTGTATAAAAATGACAAACGACAAATGATACAATCTGATCAGCTGCTTAACATACAGTCGGGAAACACAACAATCAATTCCTTTACTGAAATATGAAATTTAGCCTTCTTTAACTTTCATGGATCTCCAATCGTATTGCATCAAAATGTATTTTCTCCAACAGCTGACCTAACCTTTGCTCCATACAGCTAATGTTCATTATTTTTCTACATTTTGTCTTTAAGCACTTAAAAACAGAAAGACTGCTGGGCAGACTTGTATACCTGACATCAAATTGAGGACGAACCCATTCGCCAAAAAAATGTTAGCTAAGTACATTTCAGCAAAACCACAGATGAGTTAAAACTTAAGTTTCTTCATGTTGCAACTACTGTTGTTTTAAGGGAAAATTTCTATTTCTCTCGTCTCAACACTGTGCTTATAGTTAGGTTACATTTAGGCACAAGAAACACCTGTTAAGTGTAAGGAAAACATCATGGTTTGGCTTAAAAAAATACTGTTTTCATCACCAACAAAATGGCTGGAAATGTCCCCAAAGACTCAAACTGTGGTCGACCATTACAATGTGTACTGACATGATGTATCTGGTTTAAATGTTGACCTTGGACGTATCTGTGGCTTGCAGAACCGTTAAATGCTAGCATTAAATCCTGGTGACTGGGCTGTGGAAACAAACTTAAGGCAGAGCACTGACATACTTCACACACAAAAAAAAAAATGAACAAAAACACAACAATAAGCCGCCGTTTTCTTTGGTTTTTCTTCATTTGTCATTACAGACTATGTTTACATGCACACATATCTTGGGCATTAGCTTGTGTCCTTGTTAGGTGATTCTTGTAAGAGCTTACTCTTATCCAGATCATAAACATCTCTGTACACATGAAACAATGTTGTATTCAGAGTATTAGAATTGGTAATGATCTGCCATTAAAACTGTGAAATGTCTTGGGTAATATCAGCATGTTCCAGCAATCACATTCAGGTCTCTCAAATTCCAAGATAATGAGCTTTCCAGGTCACTGGATGCAAGGTTTGACATTTACCTGGTCCAACACATGAACAGAAAGCCTCAGTAATTTAAGGGAATATTGTTGTACGTGTAAACATAGCCATTGACCTCCACTTCTTCCCTGTCTTGCTGCAGTTCTCAGGCTGGCAGTATGCTTTACACAAAATCAAATTTGGCAGGTTTGCAGAGGCAGAACTGTGAGTTTGGGGCTAAAAAATACAAGATTACACTACATACTTCTCCCATTTTGTAAAATCAGATCATTTCATTTCCTTACTACTATAAACTATACTATTTGTGACTCTACAGTTTGCTCCCATCATGATCCACAAGCTTCTCCACCCTGGACGGATGCCATTAAACAAACAGACCAGAGTCGTGTTCGCTCGCAGCGCTGTATTTGACAGCCTTTGAGAACATGCCAAATTAAATTTTATCTGGAGCATACTGCTGGCCTGACACCCTGTCTCTTCCCTCAAGCACTGACAAACACCAGGCGGGTGGAGTAGATCAGGTCGGCCAGGTAGAGGACAAAGTTGACAGCGGTGAGCACAGCAACCGCCATGTTCTTATCCCAGACACACAACCCCATTGCGTTGCCGCAAGTGCTGGGCCTATTTTTAGATCCGCCATGCTTGGGGTCAAAGTTGAAGATGGGCCAGATGATGGTCGCTGACAGATAGAGGACCACTGCCAGCAAGGCATAGGCAGACAGGAAGCGGGCAAACGGGAAGGGGAGGCAACCGGTGCACTCGCCGATACATAGCATGATGATGGCCGCCGACAGGATAAAGCAGATGCAGTAGACGGCCATGCAGTACTTGAGTGCGTCGTGACGGTCGTACAGCACGGGGTCGCTGACGAAGACAAAGATGATGCAGGCCACAAAAGTCTCGCAGACTTTCAGCAGGCCGGGGGCTGTGGCCATGTAGCCGGCCACCTCGCCTGGACGCGCCTTGCTGATGCTCACCTCGCTCATGTAGGCGATGGTGGCCAGGCAGGAGAAGACGGTCGACACGATGCGGTAGTCGCGGATTTCACTTGGGCCTGTGGAGCCTTTGAGGTAGTACAGGGGGAAGATGATTGAGGCGGACAGGCAGAGCAGGGCGGCATAGCAGGCGAAGGTGATAGGGAAGTTCTTCCAGGAAACAGGGGCTCTGGCCTGAAGACCGAACAGCTCCACCAGGATGACGAGCAGAGTCCCGGCGAAACTGAAGGCCCAGCAGAAGATGCACCAGTCTCCAGTGCCGTGGATGAGCTTTCCTCCATGTACGGCAACGGAGAAGGCCACGCAGGAGAAGATCATGGCTGCCAACCGCGTCCATAGGAGGGGGCTGGAGTGGAGCACTATAGCCATGATGCGAGATCTAGTCGGTGATGAGACAAGTTGAAATGTTCCTTAGATTTTTACCATCAGCCACTCAAGGAAGGCAGGGAAAACTGTAAGAAGAGAAGACAGTGAAAAGGATTAGTAAGAAGGATTTCTGCAGAGTTTATGTCATTTTCATGAGCTGTAGACAAAGTACAAGATATGACCACATGAGGGCAACAGTTTGAATCCATGCCCAAACAGGCTATGTACTCCTACACACGATTTTCTGGAACACAATGCTGTTATTGTGTTTTCATGAATGGTTGAAACAACAAGTAAGACCATGAATACACGGGCCACAAATAATGACGCCACTGTGGTCACATTCACATCAGGTCTAATCATCTGCTGAACACTCCTGTTTTCGTACCAAACTCCAGACTGCTTTCTCAACAGCATTCCTGCACCTAGGGCAGACTGTTTCACTCGGACATTCCTCCAGGCTCAAGTCCTCGGTGACGGGTGTGGCCCCGCAACCTCCAGCGACCCTACAGTGTGTCTGTCATCATGCTCTAAACATGGCCCTCTTTACATGATCCACTCCTAGTGACCCTATCTACACTGCAAACATACTGTATCCTAAATCTGAACAAAGCTTTGAAAAGAGTGCTAGTAGCCCTTCAGTTCAGATATTTGCTAAAGGAAGCTGCATTTTCAAGGCCCTGAACACTACATTTTCTCAATCAGATTCTTTGATGATGGATTTTTCTGCCGTAGTTAAAGCAGTCTTGGTTGTTTCCCATGTTTGCAATAAAACCTACAGAAGTTTTATTTCAAACTTTCTCAATTGAATGTTTCATAATATTTATTGTTATTGAAAGTAGGAAATAAATTAAGCAATAAAAGTTTAGCCTCAGAAAGCCTATCTGCAAAATCATTAACTTCTTGGTGTCTTGCATAGCCTGCAAGCTAATGTTAGCATTTCCTCCTAGCTTAATGGCTAGAGGCTTCTTCAGAAGTTTCTCCCCTCTTGTCTGGATTTCTTCCTGCCGGCATGTTTTGGTTGGCCATTTATGTCACTGTATCATATTTTAAATGTGTATGTTTCTATCTAACATAGTGTACAAAACAGGATTAAGGGCTGTTAGCAGTGAGAACACCCTCTGACGCATCTTGGCCTTAGCTATTAAACTCTCAATAAATGATACTTAGAGGTGTTTTATTTCAAACTTAGGTTTGATTGTTTAAAACATTTTTCATCTTCTCTTTCCTTTGTTAGCATTAGCTTCCCTCTAGTTTAACGGCTAGTAGCTTCTTCAGCAGTGTATCCCTGCTTGTCTGGATTTCTTCCTGTCACCATTTTGTTTGGGAATTTATGTGCCTCTGTGTCACGTTTTTTTATGTGTATGTTTCTGTGTAATGAAGTACAATACAAGATTTAGGGCTGTTTGCAGTGAGAGCGCCTTCTGACGCATCTTGGTCAGGCTACTTACTTGTCGCCATGTTGGAACCTCCTACATTTCTAAATGTCAAAGCTAATACAAGAGAAAATCTCATAATTCAATGTTAATAAGCTATTATTTTGAGATAATAGTATATTGTAATGTTAGCATAAGTAGAAAAGTAATCCACTGTTACGTATGATTGCTAACATTAGCTAATATTAGCCACCATAAGCTACTGATCATAGGCTACCAAACAAAGTAAGGCTATTCAGCAACAAAACCCCTGAGTCACTGTACTGGATTAAGTAAATGTGTGTTTTTATCGCCAATAATTTACTTTGGATCCATGCAAAGCAGAAACCAAGCATTTTTCCTTGATAAATAACTTTTTCCATGACATCATCCAAACTGTTTGTGATCAGCTTAGGAATCATTTGACATTTCTCAGCTCCTGTTGTGCTATGTTTGCTGGCAACCTGTAAGATCTGATTAAAAAAAAAGGGACCAACCTCAACTCAAGGTTTCATTACTCAACTCTGGAATTGATGGCTGATATCATGTTTTCTGAAGGCCCTGGAGACATGAGATCCGGTGTGACATGGCATTTAACTGCACCTACTGCAGGGTAGTGAAGGGTTTTTCCAGCCAATACAAATTACTCAAAGCGGAACCCTTGTTGCACAGCTGCATCACGGCGTGATCTAATGAGGACACTGCCATTATCCTCTTCCTCCTCTACCTCCTCTTCATCTGGACTCCTACTGAATGTAAGTGCATGAAGGTGTCTATATAAAGAAGCTCTTGCTGATTGATCCTGAGGGACGGACACTGATGACAGCTGATGTTTGTTTGCGGAACGTAGTCTGACATCAAACTAAACACTGGTGAGATTTTTCGCTACTTACTCATCTGCACTCAGAAAAGCGAAGATTTAAGCCTTAAAAAGACATCAAATGAGACATGGTGGACATTTTCACAGTGCAGAAACCCCCTGACCACACCAGCTGTCCTCCCTTCCATCCCTCCTGACACCCATCACCCACTTGGCTCCAGAAAGCGCTTCAGTCCCTGTTCCCAGTTTACACACAGAGAGACAGTTATAAACAAGGAGAATGGGCCTGTTTACATCAGCTCCATTAGACACTTATTAAAGAGTCAAGGGGTGGGAAAGCGAGAAAAGCTGAACTGGTGGCTAGGTTTGAATAGAAAAGAGACAGAAATGGAAAAAGAGACCCCTTACACTCCTGCAGGATGACTCACATGAAGCCGGGAGGGAGTAGAGGGGAGTGAAAAAGAAAAAAAGAAAAAAAAAGAGGGAGAAACACGGGGGAAGCCCTGTGCCTCGACCGCAGAAGGACACATAGTTTAAACACAGTGATGGAGCGGAATAACAGAGGAGTGACTCACCACTCAGGCCCCTCTCTTTCACCACTCCCCCCCCCCCCCTTGTCTCCCTTATTTCTTGTAAGATTTTCCAACTCACTGATGTGTTCCAGATGTGCTGCCGTCTGGCTGCTGCGGAACAACTGGTAACTTTGTCATTTTTGCCAACTTATTTCCTCTCCTCATAGTCTAATTTGGCAGCCACTCCTTCTCTTTTCCAACAGTCGTCCTCTCCTTCTCTCCTCCCACCTCAGAACTCCCACCCCAGCTTTAAAGTCAGGGTACCAATTATGCTTCATGTAAACCACTCAAAATAAACGTATACTAGAGGGTCGTAATGGAAAAATCAATCCTGCCACTCCCGCTGCCGCCATTAGTCAGGAAAGAAATGGGAGAGGAAAATGGCAGAGGAATGAAACAAAAAAAATAAAGCACAAGAGCCCAGTGTGGAAAAAATGTTCTTTTCACAGCCCAGCATGGAAAACACGAAAGGATCACACAAATGGGGGGCACTTCCCCAAGTGTGGCTGAAAATAGGTCCCCCGCATCGGGCCTGCAGCAGGATGTGACACCATCTTCTTGCTCCCCTGCACAGTCACTTTTCACACACGCCCAAACAAATGTCTTAAAGACCGAGATGTTCAGGATGTTTATCTCGGGCCGAAAGGTCATGTGTGCTGCTTGTTTGGTTGTCATGACACAACATCACTAACTCGATTTCACCCATAATCCACTTACAGGGGATTCATGGGTTGAAGCACAGGGCGAGCTCTGTTGGCAAACCTTCCCGGTCTGTTGTTTCAAAGGCAAAATGACAGAATTCTTGAGCACAAAAACTAAAGGCCAAGTATTCGGCATTTTCCCCCAGACTCGAGAAACAATCTGACACAGCATGTGTGACCATCACAAGACACCAAATCTCCCTTATGAAACAGATGATTTTTCAAGGGTCATCACCTTTCTTCAGGCCGGACCGACCCACCACACCTACTCAGCCGAGAGGACACAGCTCTGCATTTAAATGAGGAACAATGAGGAACTTGTTGGCAGGAATCTAAATCAGTGTCCTCAGCATAATTCAGGCATGTTTACCACAGGAAAAGAGAGAGTAAAAAGTCCTCATAAAACACTATGTGTGTTGCTGTGACAGCTGCTGCAGAGATTCATTCATTGACAGTGGAAGTGGGTGTGCCGCCAGCCGCACCCAGCTCACACCACAGGCTAGTAAACAAAAACTGACAGAAAACACAGAAAAACATGTCCACAAACAGCTTTTTTAAAGGAAGCTGGACAGATTTTATTTTTTTGTTTCAAACATTATGCAATTCTAGAAAGAATTACACAAAACACTATTCCATGGAATACTATAAAAGTATAAAAGAAAAAATAAATAGTTGCTACAAACTCCTATAGGAGCAACTTATAATAACTTTAGTCCTTTTAAAGATTTATTTTTATTTTATTCGCTTTTTAAATATATTCCAGCTCGTTTCAAATGTCAAAATAAAAGCTTTTTATTTATAAAAACTTTGAAAATTTACTCTAACATACAAAATATACCTGCTGATTGTATCACATTCTTCACTTGAGGCATGCAGGTAAGCAAGATGCAACAAGTTGCTGCTGGGTAAGGTCTTTTTTCTTGCACACGCTCGGCTAGTAGAACATTTTTTCACCACATGAAATCAACTATGTAAGAGCTGGTTACCTTTTCTGAAGCTCGGCTGCCGATAGTCTCCTTTCTCTGGGACATCCAGCGGTGGAGAGTCGTGGAGTGAAACTCCTCAGCTCTCAGACTTCATTTAGCAGCTCAGAGGAGCAGCTCTCCGCCCAGCAAACCAAATTAGGCATCAAATGTCTGCACCGTTATTCACATCTGTCTCAACTCTCCTCCTCCTCCTGCTGCTCCAGCCCGGGGCACACACCCAGTGTATCCACAAGTTCACCCTCGTTGAAAAAAAAAAATAACAACAGTCGTATTTCTTGATCGGTTTCCTACATGTTCAATGGCAGCATCGTGAAAAGCAATACAAATGGATAAATCTAACGCTACATGTATGTTGTTTTTACTAAATCGCAGTTGTATTTGAGGATGATTATGTTCTGTGTCGGCCAAACAAAATACTTGTGTTAGAGATCTCCGTTACTGGAAATAAGATTTACATATTTTTCTTCTTCATCCAATGCGATTGGGGACAAAAAAAAGAGTTGTTTTTCAGAATAATTCAGTAATAAATCAAGTAAAGTGTGCTAAAACTAATATTTAGTTTGTAAATGTCCAAAATGTTTTCACATTCATTCAAAAAATAAAAAAATATTTCAATGATGTAGGCTACTTAAGTGCATTTGCGAGGTAATTGTACTCTACTTGACCGTTTCCCTTTCCTGCTGCTTTATACTTCCACTGACCTACGTTGTAGTTTTTACTTGCTTTTATTACTAGTTACTTTAAGGATGACATGCTGCATTGGAGCCATAGCAGCTCATCTTTAAATACATTTAATCTGCGATCAGATAAAAAAACAACAACAACAACAACGACTAAGAAACACCGATTCTGATCATGAGAAAAATGTTGAATATCAGATCTAATCACAATCTGGACTGGTCAGACAACACGGAGGCCCTCTGCGGAGAGGGACAGAGCCGGCTGTTCTCTCTGAGAAGGCTCAGGTCTTTCCAGGTGTTCACTCGGCTGCTACCAATGTTCTGCCAGTCTGTGCAAGCCAGTGTGATTTTCTTCGCAGCAGCGATCAGACTTCACAGCATCACCTCCACAACTCCATCCTAGGACTCACCCATGCACTTCATAACACAGAGAGTGATTGTTTTTGTGTTCCGCTGTTTTTTTTGCACAGGCACATGTATGATATTGCACAAGTTATGTAACAAGGACAATTACCATATATAGCACGTTTATCTTTATTCTAGTAGTTTTTGTTATACTTTCCATTCGTTATTTTATTCTTTCCAATATCTCTTAATCGTTGTCTCTATCTTTTTAGACTTAGGGCCTACTTGTGTGCTGCTACTATTTCCCTTTGTGCTGCTGTGTTACTTGTGATGGGGAAGTATATCACTTATCATTTATTTTAAGACTTTAACTATTCGTATGGGTGACTAGTAATATTTCGACACAACTCACGTGTTTGATTTGATCATAAAGCGGCTCATTGGGACCTGGAAACCCCCGCTTCATTGATTGTTATGAAAATGTGGTCATCTTTATTTTAACCCCCCCCCGCCAGCGTTGCTATGGACACGGCGACAAGGATAACGCTGCATATTCGTCATCGCTGTTCGCTGAATCATCGCGCGCCGTCACATTATTTGTGTGCGTTGCTCAGCGACCGCAGCTGTAACCCTGGCAACCACTTTGTATTTACCCAGATGCGATATCGTCGCGTTTCCTGGCCCTGTTCGAGGGACAGACACGGAGGGAAATCCGCCATCACATGCACATTCTTACAAGATTGCTTTAATTTGCCTAAAACTACTCGCATCGTATTCCACAGTAGAAATCCACACTAACACACTGTGTGTAGAAAGAACAGGCATCCTCTTCAGCTACCTCAAACCATTTATTTAAACAAATGTTGCAGTGGTGGAAGAATATGCTACCTTTACATGAGTAAAAGTTATTTGTTACGATGGAAAGTTCAAAATGTCCCTTCAGCATGGACGTATTCAGCATCAAAATGTACTTAAACAACCAAAGTACTTATTTAGCTACACACATCATTTCCTAATGATAGATATTTCTGGATTAGAAAAAGTGATGCTTGCAGATGTTGGGCTGATTTCAACTGATTACTGGGTGTGGTTATGCATATCTATAACAATACTTCATGATTTATTAGTTAATTGTATATCTAGGCTATTCATAAATCTGGCCTTGCAAAGTTAGTAACAAGTTAGTTATCAAATAAACGTATTCGAGTATTGGAGTCAAAAAGTAAAGGTAAATTATACCTTTATTTACATGTGTCTATTGTATACTGTGGGTTGACTGATTATCTGCCTGGTCAATTATCTGATCCAATATTCAGCATTTTTCTGATGATCTGAAACAGTGCTTTCTTTTTTTTCTTTCAAAAAACAAAATCTGATGGTCGATCAAATACTTTAATAAAAAACAAACACTTATTTTGCTCTGATGCAGGGTGCAGCAAATAAAGTTATCAAATAAATGTAGTGGACCTTAACCCTCATGCAACTGAAAAAGAAAATACTCATTTAGTACAAAGATGTTCAAAAATACTTTATATTAATCTTATTTTCAGCTTTCACTGGGTTACTTTTTTTCAAACACCATCAGTCCTGATAACAACTACCAAATATTCCTTCATTTTTAGGATTTTAGCCCTTTAAATACCAGTTTGCTTACAGGATGTCCTTTTAAATGAGAAAAAAACACAAACATGTTATTTTTTCACGTACTTTACTTCATATATAGTATTTCTATGGCATTTTTTGACAAGGAACCTCCTTTTTATTGTGGCCTATGATCAGTCGCATGAGGGTTTTCTTTATGAGGCAAAGCCCCCTATAGGACAAAAGGGAAATATCATGTGTTTGGCATACAGGCAAAAATACAGATACAGTGCCCATCTAGTGAAAAATAGTATAATGAATGACAGAATGAACGCCAGAAAACCTGGGATGCACGATGCTGTCGTGACAGTGGGTTGAAAAAACAATAGCTTTAATTGTGCATATGTTGTGCAACAAAAAAGCTGTCTGTCTGTAATATAAACAGTGTGTTATAGACATTTAAAAGAAAAACAGCTAACAACACCTTTGCCCAATGTATGCAATATGTAGCCTATTACTACAGCCAAAATCTAAAAATGAAAGTTAAAAAAACATCAAATGTATCAGCAGTTGCGTGAGGGTCAAAAATACACACAAGTAAAGAATTTGAGTAAATATACAATTTCTGGCTTGGCTGGTGTTTCTATGATAACTCCTTTAAGAAAAATATCAGTTAATCTCATTACTTAGGCTGTAAATGAAGGGAAGGTTTACATTAATAAACATACTATTTAATGATTACAAAGTTCACCATGTCATATTCATGTTAGAGGTTATGAACTTGATTTTGGTTTTAAACTAGCTGTGAACAATTCACCAAAATTGGGTCGTGGGTGACCCTGAACAGCACTGGTCAACCTCAAACCATCAACATGTCAGCAGCTGTGTAAATGACTCTGCTTCCTGTTTGTTTCTGTGATTTCTTTTCACTACGGCCACAAGATGGCGCCCTATCTAAAATCGAGGCTGCGGTTATGACGTAATAGTTTCCGCGACGTTTTTTCACAGCAGGGACGTCAATTTTCGGAGACGCGCTGCTCGGTGGCTGTCTGGGCTGTTTGGTTTTTGGAGAAGGTAACATCATGGCGTCGGGTGCAGGAGAGCCGTCCACCGGGCACGATGCGGAATTGGATGAATTATTGGACAGTAAGTGTTGACATTAAGTCTTTACAGAGACCCTCGTTTTATCCAGAAAGGGATTTTCTCGTGTTGGAACGGATGACACTCGGCCCCGGGACCCCCCTTTTCTCTCTGTGTCAGGGGTTAACTAGCTTGTGTGCTCATGGGACCTCCCGCTTGGCTCCCAAATATC